>JACXGK010005220.1:0-34082 GCA_016801125.1 Novumbra hubbsi | reverse complement strand
CCCCCCCCCCCCACCCCCCCTTTCACAAACAAACTGCTATTCTGCGCAGTTAGATCACCTAGAGATACATTCACACACCCTAATGGTTATTGGCTGTGAGCAGTGTGTGCGGTCTGTGCGAGCAGACATCGTTAGAAGAATGGTCTCTGGTTGGTTGGTGCCGATAACACTGGGAATACTAAGCCACTCCCTAAAACCGGTTGTGGGTAATTGTTGCTTTAATTATCTACAACTTATTTTCTTGGCACCTTTAATCCCAAGCTGTCCTTAGGCAAACTCAGGAGTGTGTATTCACAATGCTTGTCCAGACCCATTGTTCAACCTGCAGACAAATGTTCGATCCATAGGTTCAAATTGAAAATGGCACAATAGATAAAAGTTATAAATGGTTGGGTAACAAACCATTTAGCTGACTGTGTTTGCTAGCTTCTATCAGAAGCTTACAGACCATACAAACAGAACAGTAGGCATCCCAGCATGCATTAGATGTGATAACCCTAAGAGGGTTAGTGACCCTGTCCGTCCTTAGAACCGGGCTGTGACCACAACACAGCAGATAAACATTAGCCAAATTAGCTAACACCTCGAAACAACATACATGGTCAGAGGTGAATACACACACAGAGACCTAAAAAGAGAACAAGAGAGATTTTGAGGCTTAACTTAAGACACAGGGGAAAACAAGAGAGAGAAAACAAGAGATAGAACAAGAAAGGAAATATGAATGAGAATACGTAAAAGAACACTTCTTACCCATGATCCTCCGTTTCTTGGCCCCAAAGGTTTTGGGACGGTGTTGGTAGTGTTAGCTGCTTAGTCACTTTTTTCCCATAATATCATTTGTGCAGACATAAGAGAGCTTATAATGTTTTGTCTTAATTGGATGACAAAAGCACAATAAAAAAGCAGAATAAATGTCTGACAGATCAGGAGGACTCTCCAGGAGTTAGGTCTGGATGGGTCTGCCATTACTATAGAAGGAAAACCTCACCAGCAGGAATGAAACTTGGTCACTTGACTTCACTCATGATGATACTGATGCAGAGGACTTCTAGATTACAAAGAAATGCTTCTAAACTCATTGGTTGATGGTTCATCATAGGAATAGGACAGTGACCACAAACATACTGTGGTAGAAAAGGGAGATTTTTATGGTTGACATGTAAAAAGCTCTTAACTGACCTAATCAATCCCAAAATGTATATCCAATTAAATATGTCTTTGATTTGCTAAAGATAAAAAGAAGTCTCATCACCTGATACCCAGAAGCCAATGGTTTCAAGAATAATTAAGCGGATACAGAAATAAGGGCTTAGTTTGGACATTATATTAAAGTCTCCTAAGTTTTTGGTGACCTGAATTGGGGGGATTATGTAATGGTTGTCCATATCCTAAATAAAATCTAGACTTAAATCTAAACTTACCATATTAATTTATTGGAGGATAAAGCCAAAAGAAATTTGATATATTGCTATACCAATAATTACCTAGGGCACAGTATTCCGAGATTCTGACAATTTTTACTCTGCCGTGTTACCGCCACCAATTGTTTAACTAGTTGAATCCGAAGTAGGACTAAACTCGCTAATTATAACAATCCAAAAGTGAGCCGTGCAATTTCACAACAGCTTAAAGGAAGGAAATTCTTTAGCCTTCCATAACAAAGCCCTCATCTACAGATTTATCTGAAGAGACTATTAAACCAGTTGGTCCTGGGCTCAGTTCACAAACCCAAACAGACCCCACAGAGCCCAGGAAGGACAGCAAAATAATTGGTCCCAAATAACATGAAAAAAATTAACAATTTGTCACAATGTTAAGAATCTACCAAAATCCAGGGTATATTTTCCTTGGCCGATTACCACATTTTTACAATACCATACGTAGCTACAAATACATAGGTAGGTTGTATTATTAGCAACAAATGTTTTCAAAGCCAGTACAGCAAAGAAAAGGAGAGAGGGAAATAGAGAGACAGACGGGAAGGGAGACAGAGTTGGGGTTTTTTTTGTCTGGGTCCTGAACCCAGCTGGAAGTAACCACAGGCCAAAAGAGCAGCTTCATGCGTCATTCCCCACCATGCTCCTCTGCTCATAGCATCTCTCCTCCTCTGCTCATAGCATCTCTCCTCCTCTGCTCATAGCATCTCTCCTCCTCTGCTCATAGCAACTCTCCTCCTCTGCTCATAGCATCTCTTCTCCTCTGCTCTCTGTTCTATTCACACCATGACTTGTCTGACACCCCTGAAGCGCCTTCTAGCTCCGCTGAAAACCGCCTGGCAGCGTTTCCTCTCCAAACTCCCTGGCTTCAGAAAAGTGGACGATGTGATACAACCGCCCTCCTGACCTTCCCTGCTTTCTTATATGTGATAGTCATCCATTACTTCCACGCTGGACAACGTTTCAGTCCGAATATTCAGGACAGGGAGTCACGGAGTCACGCCATCCACTGTCACCCCTGTGTGTCATTCTGGTTTCTGCCTCCGGGAGGGGGGGGGGGGGGGGGGGGGGGGGGGGGGCGGTGAGATGTGGCGCTTCCGACTGACGAGTCTGCAACATATGGCAGTCTGGTGGTGGGCAACAGGCGCGTGTGCCCGGACGTGAATCTGCACTACCTCAGGCAGCGGGGAAGTGATTAATCTGAATAACAAGCTCTATTGGCCTTTTCCAAACATCAGCCTACTACTTGGGCCCCACAGGGCACACATGGTCAGACACACAAACCACCACGAAGCAGCCAGAACCATCACCAGAAGCAACCGCAGACTGACAATGACATCCGAACTGCTTGTTAGGAGGTTTCGTTTAGCTGTCGCGCGCGTGTGAATGCGTGCTCACGGGAAAAAAGGCTTTGAACAATACACACCGGCGCTACGGCCCTGACGCGTACTGGGCATCAGTATGAAGACAAACTTTCTCACGACACTGAAACATTAAAACAGACGTAAAGATCAGAAACACAGGCATCAGAGGGAAGAAAACTAGTGTGTGCCAAAGATACGTTAAATGTTTCTCTGTGTTATTTAGCTTGCCTCAGGCAGCTTTGGGTGAATAGTATGTAAGAAGATTATTCACTGGAATCCGCTCAGCTGACATGGAGATTTATTTGCAATTTTTAAACACCCTGTCACATGCCATTCGGCTAAATGTCTGAACTAGCCACTGACTGTTTATTCTCTCCCGGTTCTCTTCAACTGTACCCGGCCGCTGCCGGTAAACATTCAGATGCGGCAGGACACATTGCATTATCGTTTACTCTTTCCTCACACACCTTGGAATAAAACTAGAATAAAATGGTGTGCTTCCTCGTTTATGCCCGAGAAACGGTGTTGGTGGGATTTGGTTCCTCGTTTCCATTAAAGGGAGTTTTAACATAAAGGAGGTATTGAATATTTCATGGGCTCAACACTGCAGTGCAATGCTTTTCTCTACTCGCTGTTAATGATCTCTCTAAGCTGGGCTGGGCGGAAGGACACAGCAGGGAGGAAGTGAAGGAGACGGAATAATTGACAGAATACCGACCTGAGATCTAAAGACATCAATTTAACACAGGACCCTGTTAAAGGCCAACTGGTTCATATGTATTCTTTGACACTAATTATCTGTTCTGATGTCCTTCGCTGGAAGTACACATGTTAGTGTACAAGTCATTTGTGTTCACGGGTTCTGTTTTATTGTCATCAAATGTTCACATTGGGACTTACAGAAATGAAAGAGTTTGTCAAGAACCTGTGCAGATTCTAAAGTTGGAATATCCACCACTTTATTACAAGATGCATCAAGATGCATGTTCATATCATAACTATTACATAAGGAGTCTGCTCACCTTCAGAGTCTTCACATTATGCATTTTAATTAAACAAGTAATGCATTAAATCATAATAGATAACTAGTAATAAAAGTTATATTACATTTTCTAAATTACTAAGAAATAAATATGGGTGTGTACTGATTATACATGTTCAAGCCCCTGAAATGATACCAGTTACCGTGACAGCTGTAAATGATTTGGAGAATGATTCTACCAACTTTATGCAGCTCTAACAGGGGTGCAACCATTTAAAGATTGTAACGTCTAAACAACAGGGAGATCCCTATCATTAAGAAAAATCCCCAAACAAAACGTCCACTAACAAGTCCCATTTGAAAATATAACAAATAGTTAATGCAACAATTAAAAAAAAAAATATATATATTTTTTTTATGTTAGTGGGTCTACACGGGAGAACTATAACAGCTGTGGTGGAGGTGCACAAACTGTGGATAGTTACAAAAATTAAGTCTGCTGGCTGGATAAACTACTATATTTCTAGTTATTTATTAAAATTCAGGAGTTCTTAGTGGCTGTCTCGACGCCATCAAAACTACTTGTTAGCAAAATGGAGTCTCAACTCCATCAAAACTACTTGTTAGCTAGCCTAATTGAGAGGTTTTCTACTAACCCTCCATTGAGATTATTAGCTAAATCAGCAAGCTAACCTGTTTGGTTCGGTAGCAGGTTCTTATCATTTTAACTTTAAGTTCTGCCATTTTCATTTAATCTTTAATTGATTTGCCATGTAAATTAAATCGTAGTGCCACATTGAGGCTGTAACTTAATTGGTCTGGTGTTCTTGGATGATGTTGAATTCTTTTGAATTTCTTTCTTAGCGTTTCATGAACAAATGCTGATGTAAGCAGTAAGGGATATTTGCAAAATGTCAAATTCTTAGTTAACAAATATTCTCAGATTCATCAGAACACAAACACACCATTTAAGGAAACTCAGCCCCACATAAATGTCACGGTGGGCTTTTAGCATTACAATATATACCTTTATATTTCTTTCGATGCCTGCCGTTGACAGGCATATTCATAAAATGATGCTGCCGTCCCAATATCTGACAGTACAGACAAGCAACAACAATATATTCACTAGGCATTAATTTATGGCAATGTAAAAAGAAGTGTTATGAAATCCTGCCAATCAGAAAATGAATATAAGGTGTGGCTGTGTGGTACTTATTAAGGGCATTGTTGCAAACAGAATAGAGGATTTAGAGTGGTGAAACCCTGTTAAGTTGAATGTTATGGTGGCAGCATCATGTTATGGATATGTCTGAAAGGGACTACAGAGTTTGTGAGCCTCAGTCTTTTGGAAACCCAATCATAGTATTTCTCAGGAAGACATAATACAACAGTTTATTCCAAAACCAAAGTGGCTTTCCTTGAGTTATTGAATATTCCTAAGTGGTCCAGTCTCAGCCTTTATTTTCAATTACCTTGAAACTACAGAGGTTTGGTGCAAATGTTCCTATCTGTCAATTATTCCGAACCGGTGTCCTGGGCATGAACAATTTAGCAAATTTAGCAAAGTTATTGAAAAATGATTAAAAAAGAAATCCCAGCTGTAATGGCTGCTGAGGTTTCTTAAAGAGATTCACAATCCAGGCATGTTTGTTTTTCTTTTGTGGCCGGTTTCAGTATACTGCTTTGAGGAACACTGAATATCATGCAATGCTGGACATCTGAGGTAGAATAGGGTGGAGGTACACCACTAGAGAATCACATATGTATAGACTCTAGGGTAGAATAGGGAAAAATAAAAGGTGGTCAAACGGGATTGAAGAGAGGAATCTAAGGATAATCAGGCATGCAATTGAGGAATTCCAGGGACCAAGCTCAACCTGTGGGCCACCAAAGACCATATTCCAGTAACATTATACTTCACTAACCTGCCTGTTAGTTATTGTTTGTTTGTTTGCATGAGAGCTACCGATATGACTCACTTCCTGAAACGCATTGCCCACGTGTGGATGCACTCATTCACTTGCACCTTTCTAAGAGGACAAAGTTCATTTAGTTCATATATACTGTTTGTTTTACAGCTGTTTTAGTGAATACACATTCTACAACTATATTTTACTTTTGACACTTTGTATTCAATGGTCTTACTGCAGAGATACAATTGGGGTTGAAAATATTTTGGGATGCATTTTTTGCTGTTGTATATGTACCAAAACATCTGGGGACAGACTGTAACGCCTCAAGAACATCAATACTTACTGACTATTACTGATGTCTTTACCATCTAAATGCAGATGTAGCTTTAGTCACAGTTGCTATTGAAACACAGGCCAGTTGAGCAGTCTTGGTGCCATCCATGCCCCAAAAATTAACCCTCTTTCAAAGTCACAAAGAACCATTTCTCTTGTCATAATGATCCAAAATAAAGTTCAACTAGGCATTTGAATAAATACCACCGATCATGATAGGATGTTAATTGCTTAATTGTATCATGGTGTAGACATGCATGGAAGCATCTGCATTTGTTTGGTCCCTCCACTAACCCTAACCCATTTTTTTGGTTCCTTCACTAACCCTAACCCATTTGTTCAGGTTTATCCTTTGGTTCGTCACCCGTTTGTCTGTCTTTAGGGCCTTTCAGGAGAACCTGTCGGTGACCCTGTCGGAGAACCTGTCGGAGAACCTGTCGGGCGCATCAAATTTGGAAAATTAAAAAGTAGGACCTTTAAGAAAAAATGTGTTCTTAGATTACTATTGGCACTACTTGTTACTATGACATCGTTGCAAGGGAAGTTAGCTGACAAACCGGCTTATTAATTGACTTATTCTTATTTATCATCCTAATGACGGCCAGCTTGACTTGCATGACAGTTCACTGGTCCTCATTTTGTCAGACACAAGCAACATACCCTAATTACAAATGCAAAGCCTACAATCCCAACAAAACATTGACAGCTTGTTTGAGCGTGCCCTAACGATGCAAACAAAAACACCTGCATAATAAGGAACAGCTGTGAAGCCAACTGTCCACTTTTTATTCCCTTAAACAGGGGGACTGTGCACAAAACATTAAGAATTGTTTAAATAGTTCACTCAATATGTATTAATCTACCCTTAAATTTAGGTTGGCAGTGGGCACCTCCCACAAGCCTTAACTGGGGGTTGTGGGGTAATTAATTGGTAAATAACAGGACTTCTGAATGTGAAATATTCAAAGACATCTATATGTATGTTACATTCCCCAGTATGTGTGCGTTACGTTTCCCAGTGTCCGTGTTGCTCTGTGTTCTGTTTGTTCCTTTTTGTCTGCACAGGTGCCATCAATCAAGTTCATCTCCCTCCCGTAATTTTGTTCAGCTGGTTCCCGTTCCCATCATCCAATCACGTCCTTCCATCCGCCGTATAAGAACCATCTATTCACCGCTCCATGTTGATCCTTCTGTTTCTTCCACTCTGCTTTGTGTCATGGTAGTTTGACCCTATACTTTTTTGGTCATTTCACTGTTGTTCTCGTGTCGTTCAGGCTGTTACGTCCCCTTTCCCAAAGGTGTGCGTAACATGGTTAAAAAACATTGGTTTTTTCCAAACTATTCTGTGTGAAACAGCCTAATAAAAGTCATGTGATTAATGAAAATGTGTCACTCCTTGGTTAAATGCAATGTTGGTAGTCTGTAGTTGAAAAGAAATGATACAATCGAGGTTGTGGTCCAACGTTTTTAAGTATGCCTTGGCTGGCCCAGGGTACTGTGCGTTTGCCTCAGATCTTGATCACGGCACAGGTAAACAAACAAAAAACCCTGCTTCATGTACAAGTGCTTCTATTTATCTACAGTTCAATAGTTTAGCCCCCTTTCGCCCTAAAAGTCTTTTAACGCATACACATCGATGTATGGCAATTATCCTCCCTAATGGTTTAATACTACACACACGCACAAACTCACACACACACACAGACTGACAGGAGAAAAAAATATGGAAAAGCATCCACAGCAGCAGCCACGGAACGCTTTTAAAATGTCACACGAGCCCCTACCTCGGCATCAATCTCTGTCTCCATCTCCTAGTTCATAGTCCAAAGTTGAACTATTGGACAATGGTGGTGCCTGGGAGAGAAAAGAGGCGAGGAATCGGAAGAGAAGGGAAAGATCTGGGGGGTTGCCGTAGAGATGAACTTTAACGTCACAGTTAAAACAGACAAAACAGAAAAGCCGCCCTATTGACTGTGTGCAGGAGATTTTCTTTTTTTTTTTACTAGTCAGCACATTTGTGACCAATTTATTTCCTTTGCATAATCTTCTGAAGGAATTTTCTGTGGTTAGTAAATGGAAAATGTATAGCATGGCAGTGTGGGTTGGTGAGTTAGGGCCCAAGGGATGGGTGTTGGGGCCCATTGCATTGATTCTAGTTCAACTTAGAATATTTGTCATTTCATTTTGCTGTGACTTAATGAGAGTTTTAACTCAATTCAAATCCAGGTAGTGTTTTCGGTAGTTTACTGGTTTGCCATGAAATGGCATCGTGATTGTAACTGTTGCAACTGTAGGTCCTGTTTTCTTTTTCATCCATCATTCTTTGTGAGAATTAGACAGGTCTGTGTTTAATAGGTTAAATAACACATCCACAATCCACAAAATGATCTGTTCCTGCAAAAGATTTTGAGGTCATATTATAAATATTATTAAGCACATTTCCTGGTTTCCATTTAAGTCTGTTAGCATATCCTCTTATTCAGTGACTTAGACTGTTCAGACGGAAGCCACTCTTCAGTGACCAACACATAACAGCCCACTCAGAGTTGGAGGCTTCCACATCTGTTACTAAAGTGAGGCTTCTGCCTGGCCACTCCCATAAATGCCTGATTGGTTCTCCACACAGTAACACTGGGGTTCTGTCCGAGTGACCAAGGGGTTCTTGTTCATCCACCTGACTCTAAGGCCCTTCTTCCCCGATTGATCAGTCTGGCCGAGCAGCGAGCTCTAGCATTAACACAATCCTGCCTCATGGCTCATGGCTTGGGTTTTGCACTGTCAGCTGTGGGACCTTATTTAGACAGGTGTGTCACTTTCCATGTCTTGTCTAGTCTATTGAATTTACCGCAGGTGGACTCAAATCAAGTTGTATAGTCATCCCAAGGATGAGCAATGGAAACAGGATAGTCCTGTGCTCAATTGTCATAGCAAAAAGTACTGAATTATGTACATTTAATATTTCAGTTTTTTATTGTTTTATTAACTTTTGCAAATACATTCTATGGGGTATTGTGTGTTGTAGATTATTGAGTGGAAACAAAACAATGAAATCCATTATAGATTATGGCTGTGAAGTAACAACAGAACAATACTAACAACAAAATGTTTTTAAGCAGAGAACCGGTTTCGATATCAGACCGTCGTCCTGTCGGTTTTATTTAATGTGAATATATTGCCCGGGAGTAGGAATCTAAGACTTTTTGTTGTGCCGTTCAATCGACAGTCGTCAAAAGGCACACAATAGTATTTATTTCTTCCTGCTGAGGGCTTACTTGACACCAGCCCAAAGCATGCGAAGCTTCATGCCTTTTGCATTATTTTATTAATCAGGTTAGACTTTTCGGAAAAAAGGCAGAACATTAGGCACACTTTGCATACACTTTCATTACAAGAGAATAGACAAAATGACTTCCCTTTTGCAACTGAATAGACAGAGCCTTTGGCAACAATATATATCCAGTTTCATCGTAGTTAAAATGACTAAACAGACTTATATTTTGGTCTGGGGCCTTGCCTAAAATTGGCCAGAAGCAATCGGAACAGGGTGTGTAAGGTCCTCGTTTTGGGCTTGAGTAGGGCTTGTTAATGGACTGAAGATGGTCCATTTATAGGTAATAGATTTTTTTGTAACCTGTTGTTTTGATGAAAGTCCACAAAATATGTAAAAATGCAGCTTCAGTCAAAGATCCTTTCGAGGACAATGTTGTTGACATGTGCATAATCTGTAAATATAAGAACTTCAATTGCATATATACATGACATAATATTTTTAGACCGGTCAGTGGAGGATTGGTTAGCTGGGTTTTTACGGTAGTTCCCGTGTCATGCTTCGTGTCTCTGCCATCCCCAACCTTCCTGACCGTAAATACAAAAGCACATCCGAAGAACGTCTTTAGAAACATTTACCTCCTAATGATTGCCAAAGTTGTGCTCATAAGGAACCGAGGAAACATGAATAAATGTTCCACTGCAGAGCACATCAACTCAATCTTTAATATTACATCCCCCATTATAGTCCTGCTGTCTTAGCTTTTCCTGCTGGCTGTATGTTTGTATTTTCATATGACCGCTTTGAGGCTCCCTCCCTCTGTCCACCCACAGTGCACGGGATTAAGCGTTCTCAAAGCGCACTTAAAATGCATTTTATATCGGACTCTGTGCCGTAGAATGTTTTTATTTCCACAACAAACGGTGCGTTGGACGTACCACTGGGCAACCCTGGCCATCTGTCTCTGCATCACATAGTAGCCAGGGCTAATGGACTGACTGGGCCTCTGCTCTGCAACGCGTCGTTCCCATCCTCTGTTAGCACTACAGGCCGGAATCAAGGGCTCCAACTGGGTCCAATGGTTTGAACACCCTGTCTATCCATCAATTGTCCCCACGGAACAAAATCATATTGTTAACCAAATGGATACATTTTCAGCATCTCTTCTTTGTATTGTTTTGTGATTCTGTGTAAAACTTCTTAATAAGAGACTTGAATTTTGGAAAGGAGAATACAAACTGTCTGACTGTAAATCTTTAGTACATTCAGAAGACGCGAGGCCCATATTTCCGGTTGCACTGGCAGGTTTATGGCAGCCTAAGCTGATTGCTCTGCTATGTGAATAGCTTTTTATTGATGTATGTGCTTTTTTATGTGCTTTTTCCTGAATAACTTTTTATTTATGAGTTGCTAATCAAGTTATGATCCGATGTATCTAAAAAATAAAAGTAAACATAAGAATTTAACCAAAATGTTACTTTTCTGCAATTAACCCAGTAGAGCTAACTGATTATTAAAACTAGACTGAAGTTCTACCTTTCATCTGGAGAGAAGGTCTGAAATAAAGGACATTCAGATCTAGGCAAGAGAATATCTTAAAAAAAGACTTCTGCAACTTGGAATTGATAGAAAATGGGGGAGGACAGGTAGAAAAGTAATGCAAGAGACAACACTGTCCCCCAAGTTCTGTAAATTGCCCTTTTTTCATCTCAACCAGCTTTACTCAATGTACAATCTTACTATCTTAGGCAAGTCCATGTTCCAATTCTAATATTACAAAAGTTTGGCTTATCAACTCAATAGCGGCAATAGGGTTATAGACACCCTACAGAAAATTACAAACTCCTACAACATCTTAGCAACAGCAACGCAGGTGCGTAGACAACATTTCCCGCCTAAGACCTTCTTTCTCCTTCTCTGGTGCGGAAAAGCATATCCATTCATTTGTCTAGATTTGACTATGGGAATGCATTACTAGGGGGCCTGCCAGCAAAATTGAATTCATAAAATACAGCTCATCCAAACACTGCTGCAAGGATCCTGTGAATAAAAAAAAATCGGCCCACAACACCTCTCTCCTTGCTGACCTTTATTGGCTTTCTGTCCCTGAAGGAATTGACTTTAAAATCATCCTTTTAGTCTATAAAGCTTTCAATGGCTTGGGACCTGTCTACTGGTATGACCTGCTCTTCCCCTATGAACCTCCACGCCCTCTATGGTCAAGCAACGCCAATCTGCTCAATGAACCAAGAACCTGGAAAAATGGGAGACCGCACTGATTCTTACATTAGACCTCACCTCTGGAACTCCCTTCCTGACAGCCTCTGGGCTGCACAGACAGTTGTGGCTTTTGAAACATCTTAGGACCCACCTCTATCTATTAGCCAACCCTTCCCTTTTATCAAATTATACTATACATTATTAAATACTGTATGGTCATTATAGTGTAATTCATCAATTCCGTATCTATAAATATATAATATATTTGTTTTCTGGTAATTCTTTTTTTAAATATTATTATTCTTTACTTCCTATTTCCTTTTTAATGCTCTTTGAGATTATTCCTTTATAATGAAAAGTGATTTACAAATGCAATAAATTATTCTTATTATATTTAATCCAAAATAATGTGGATAGTCGAGCCAAGGGAGCGTGGGAAAGCAGACAGGTCTGATTTACAGCTAGAGAACCGTCTCTAAAACCTCGGTATGTGCTAGATTTCTCACACTTCAAAACGGCGATGTGATGAGATTGATGCGATTCAATGCTGCTGTGCATTTTGACATTGGAATCAACATTAAGAGCATCAAACACACTCTAACCCACTACTTAGCCTACTCGTAGTTGTCTAAAGACTCCAAGGGATAGTTCACCCATGTTTCTAAATGACACATTGAAGTAAATACCTATTCATATAAAAGACATTAAGATTTATTCCAGGATCATGTTTCCAAATCGTTTTTGTTGAGCGTCACAATAGCCAGGACAATGCAAATATTAGTACTGGGACTTCAATGAAGTTAATACCAAATATTTTAGCATAAACAATGCTTGGGGAAAAACTCTACAGGCCTTTTGTATCTACTAACAAAACCCATAGGATTTGTTGAGATCAATAATGGGGAACCAAATGATTCTGTGCCACAGGGACCACTTGGAACGTACCTCATATTCATTACCAGAGTAAAGAGGCCTCCTGGATACGCTGCAGAGAATGAAGGGCCATTTACCAGCTTACACTATGGGCGGCAGAGTAGAAGCACAGGCACTGTGGAAGTACACACCCAGGACCATTTTACCTGCCATTAGAGATCTGTCTGTGGAGACTAGGTGTTTTAACATTCACACAGAAAGGGTAGTACCATCTCTTAGTCTGTCACTTTAGAGTTGCCTGCTAAATGTCACTTATAATTGGACATGAGGACCTTAGCCTTATGATTAAGTTCTATGTATATAGGAACCAGATTCGATTTGCCTTGTGCCAAATGGGCCTTCAAGTGTACAGTCACACGTTTGTACAGTGGGTGTGTCCTTCCTGCCCACCTGACATGTTGACTGTGGCCTCCTTATACATGGAACCTGACATTAATGCTTAGGGTGGAATTCCTCCATAGATGAGCACTGTCATCTCTTATATACCGCATGTGTGCGTGTATGTATGTGAAGGGGACCGACATGGGACAATAAAACAGCCTAATCCACTTTCCCCCAGATTAAGTCCAGCACGAGATTGCTGTCAAATGTGTGTGTGGGCGAAAGCGGTATATCGCTTTTACTGAGCAAGAGAACAGTGGGGTGGCAGAAAACCATTGAAGAGTGAGAAAAACGGACATATTTCCAATATAAACACAGGAAAGCTGAAATAAGGATATATGTTATTAGTTTAGTGTATTTATTCACACAACAGACCAATAAAAAACAAACAGTGCGGATGAAATACAATTACACCAGGCAAAAAGTGCAGGAGTTGTTGCTAAACAGAGGGAGACCAGAGGGAAAGAAACATGGGAAGAAATACATCTGGATGCGAGAAAAACAGACTTTCATTTCCTACATAAACAGAAACAATCGGAAATAAAGACATACAAAAAGACAAACGGATGATGAATTGTTTAGCTGAACTAGTATGAAACAAGACAAAAGGGTAGGAATGGTTAGAGAAAGTAGGGCAATAGACGCAGCAGCAAGGTCAGTAATATAGATTACAAACAACACAGGTCCAAAGGTCCAACCCTGTGATACAACATGGTATATCCTGGTCATGGATGATCACCATTCGCATTTCCTCTATCATACAGTGTTCATGTATAATTAAGTACATGGCCATGTTTAAGTACATTAATCATCTTGTTCCCTGACACAATTCCGCCCTGGGTCTGGTGAAACACTGACATGGCCTTCATGAGAAAGTTGCAAGAAATCCCTGCACAGTTGTAATTGGTTTAATCGACTCTACCGAACAATCATCCCTCACACAATGTTGCCGCACCTTTTTTGTGCACCTAACCACCGAAGGCAACGTTGTGGTGAAGCTGTGGTGCAGCTGAGCTGTCAAGCTATCACTGACTTCAGAAATAAGGTAGTTCTTGCTTCATTGAAACTTGTTCTTTAAGATAAGAAACGTTTGCATGTAGTAATATCAAATGGCTGCTTCTGGCTAGACAGGAAGTAATGGAGATTTACTTAATCAAAAGTCCAAAATGCCACTTGACGCCACAGTACAGCATTTAAATTTGTTAAATTTAAAATATTACTAATAATTCACACTCCAGTAGGGTGATACGCTCATTCCCTAGATCCCAACTATAAATGGGAGGTGTTATTACAGGCGTGTTGTGTAACATAACGTGGGGACAAGGTTAGTTCATTGATGAAAATTGGAATAATTTAATGAAGCAGCTAATATTTCAGAAGTGCCAAATGCATTGAATACATTTGGAAAGATAACAGGCACCAGACAAGTGCCAGGGGTTTGGGAGATCCATGCACGGGCCTTGTGATAGCTGGCAAATGTCACTCACTGCAGAACAAATAAAGAAAATGTGCCTTGAAGTCAATTCATCCCAGACCTGGTCATTAAATGAACTAATTAAATTAGATTTTGTATTAAAATGATTTGCATTGTACATCAGTTACCAAAAGTATTTACATGTATTCATTGCAATACATATTTGATTCACATAAAACCTAATTGAACAGTATAAATTGTATTTATTTATTGTAAACATATCTAAGAAAATCGATTTTAAGGTTCTATTGTTATGCCCTATCCTAGTGTTGAACATCAAGCTGGATACAACAAACAAAATAATTTAGACTAAATAGTAATAGAAATGTTTACATATAAGTACAAAAGTGGTGCTCAGAAATTAAAGGTGAAAAAAAGGAGGCAACTAAGATGCCAAAATGTAACGAATGTCTTTATTCTCAAAGAAGAGAAAACATGTCCATGATCAAATGGGTGAGCAATTCTATTTCTTGTGGTTGCAAAGCCATTTGATTGAAACCATTTGATCTGCCAAATTTGCTTGTACTGGGCCAATAGTCTAATGATACTTCTGGAATCATGTAATCAAAATAATCAATAGTGTTAAACAAATCAAAACACTTGATCACTACTTCAAGACATTAAAGTCAGTCAATCCTGAAGATTTCAAGTACTTTGATGCACTATGATGAAACTATCTCTCATGAGGACTTTCCTCATCAGGAAAGGTAGAACCAGAGCTACTTTTGCCACCAATAATAAGTTCACCAGCCTCAGAAACCAGCAATATACTGCACCTCAGTTAGCTGCAATCAGAGTTTAAGTAACAGGCACATCTCAAAATCAACTGTTCAAGTGAGGCAGTGTGAATTTGACCTTTATGGTTGAATTGTCTGCAAAGAAATCACTACCAAAGAACATTAATAAGAAGAGACTTGCCTATGCCAAGAATCATTAAACATAAGACATACCAACTGCCATGTCACTGTAAAACACATAGTGGATGAATGGAAGATCCCCACATGTGTGGTTTCCCATGAAGCATGAAAGAAGTGGTGTGATGGTCTGGGGATGCTTTGCTGGCATGCTTTGCCCACTGAGATTGGGTCAGTTGTTCTTTATGGCTCCAGAAGAGCCTGAAAGAGACCAACAGGTCATTTTGGTTTTGCTATTTAACAAATACAGTCCATTGTTCACTAAAAAGATGAGCACACTACGCCATTATATAATGGGTGTGGGGAATACTTCTTATCCAAGATAAGCAACGTTAAACATACAAGACGTAATTCCTAATTGTTTTGATTTCTAAGCCACTTTACATGTTGCTATTTTTATATTTTGGTCTAACGCATACCTCAGTCTAGATAGCTTTTTAGTTTCAGCAATCTTTCCCTTTGAGAGTTTGTATTTAACTCTCTCCTTATTCAATACTACCTTAAATCCAAAGGTTATAAAGTACATACATGCAACATATACACTTTTTGTCGGACAGAATTTTGCATGCTTGGGGTCAGCAGCCGGAGAGTTAGAATGATTACGCAGCTGAGTAATCTTCTTTACAGACACCTCTGCCCAACCTTTTGTTCAAGGTTAACAGATTTGTGTACCCATTGAGATCATCCTGTGGTTAGTGCGTACATTTTAAATAGACGCACACATTTGATGGCCAAATATCTGGAGTTGATATTAAGTTAGTATTTATACTTTACATGCTAATGTTCCTCATTGTTTGTTAGATCTTTAGCCTGTTGGTGAAAGTTTAACGACAATGTAACCATCGATTACAGTTACCCTTAGCCCAGAGATTACTTTCAGGATGAGGCGTCATCTACTATCAATTTGGAAAAATATTAAATTCACCTTTAAACAAACCCAAGGTTGTTACAAGAACATCATTAAAATAGCTAATGTCAGAATCAGGAAGCCGCTAAACGCATCCAATTATAACTTTATCTTCCCACAGAAAATGTGGAAAGATATTTCAATAGACTGAATAGATGTTAACAGATGCAAGGTCATGGTCCAACACTCCCCTCAGTTAACCATGTTTCTGAGAGGGGAACTGACCGTTTATGGTTGAGAGAAAACAATTAATGAACAAGGTGCTTGGGGTAACTTGTTTCTGTCACTCCTAAGCCCTTGGGAAGGAGAGTGGACGTTCAATTTGTAAAACTGCAGGTAGGTTATGTCACCACTTTCTAGCACAGCCTAGCATAGCTGTCATGGATTCTTTTTATCATGAATTCATTTTTCCTTGTCCTTGAACCTGAACAAAGTCACTGCAATCGTCCTAGATCTGACACTACTGGGCCACCTAGTTTCCCATAAAACTCTTTCCTGTTCAATCTTTCTGCAGTCTGCATGTAGTTTACAAAAATGTCACTCTCAAGCCTCAACAATCCATTTTATGCGGAATCCATGGACATACACAACAAATTCAACTACACACCTACAAACCCTCCGTAAGGACAAGACCAGGCACAAACATCTTGGGGGGAAGGGGTAAATACACATGCCAAATCTGAAGAAATAAGTATCCTAATAGGATTTCCTCCACAAGAGGAATGGACATATGTCATTGCATGTCCATGAATTGTGCAGTGGTCAAGACACTGCCTTTCAGTAAGCTGTGTCATTGCAAGAGCTGGGTTTGCATGGTGGCCACGGATCTCATATTGGTGTGAAATCCCAAAATAGGACCCTTGCAGAGGTTCCTGCCACCGTGTTGTATGATAAGGTGCAGGCCCATTCAGGCATGCTGATATCATGTACAACCTCACTTCTCACAACAAATATGGTCTTGTGCCATAAATAGATGCTCCTCAAGCCCCCTCCCTGGCTTCCGACAGTGACTTACCAGAGGCCCAGCTGAACTAGATTTGCCTAGTTTTTATTTCTTGTTTAAAACTTATTTTTGATTGAGCTTCTTTTTTTTTGCAGTGTAAACCATCAAGAGATTACCTGTGACCCAGTTCCTCTTCCTGCATTGTGTTTAGAGAGAGACAATGTATATGACTGCTTTATTGCTACATTATTTGGAGATTTTCTTTGAGAATATTGATCAACTACTTCAAGAGGAGAGCAACATTAATTTGGTGGTACAGTAACCTAAAAAATGTAACCACTGAAACCACTGATCAAAAACACTGCCAAGTTATTAGCTGTAGCTAATGTTAGCCAGTTGGTGCAATATATCCACAACCCATATTGCTATAGGTGTGTGTAAAATAATAATGGGTCCGATTAGTGTGAGGCACCTATGGCAGCCAATTGCAAGGGCCCCAAGACATTTGTCTCACGATGAAAAAATAATGGCAGGCAAACCAAAATTATATTATGATTAATTTGCAGATGACATTTTTTGGGTATTTAATTGACAAACATCTATATTTGTTTTTTGATTCCATAATGCATTTGATCAATCTTGTATGATCAGCCTAAGGATCGCACCAATGGGAGAGAAAGCTATGCTCCACCCCAGAGTTACGCAAGTTGGGAAAATGTGTACCGGGAAAAAACAAAAACTTACCTGTACTCATTAAATTATTTATGGCAAAATTATAAAAAAGGCAAATTAAAGTACTTAACATTGCTATCAACTCACTTACCTATAAGGACTACTAATGCCACAATAAAAATAAAACACTTAGGGTTTCTATTTAGGGTGCCTATTCGTTTCGTGAAGGCATCAGTTAATGGACGAGGCAACTGGATCTAATGTATTTTTTGTTGCATAAAAGCAACTTAAAATACCAGCTGTCTTTAGCATTAGTAAGATTGTGTGGGAGCGAGTTATTGTAGAATGATCCCAGAACTTGGACTTATATTGAAGTGTTGAATCTAGTTATGGCGCTAGCACCCGCGCTAGGTTTGCTCTAGCGTTCTGCCTCTTTTGGGACTTCTTTTAAAATTGTTAATCGCATAGTAGCTGCCTGTTTCATGTGACAACAAGGGGCTGTACTGGAAAAAAATATCTTGGACGGGTTAAGTTTGTACATTTAGTGGGATTTTAGTAGAGTCATAGGTCAAGAGGTCAAGAGTCAAGGTTTCTCTGCAAACTTTCAATAGAATTTGTCGATCCTGCTCATACATAAACTCTCAATGCACACAAGAGATTATAATATCAGGACAAGGATGATTCGTGCCACCGTTTGAAAATGTTAATAAAATTGGAATAAGTAAATGAAACTTGAAAAGCCACGGAAAAAGGACATTGGTACCTTGCATGAAATTTGGCACCTGCCTCAGCAACGTCCTGGACGCACTTCAGCTCGATTCCCTCTAGCATTTTGTTACAAGTCAGATGCTCTACTCAAACGCTTTAAAAAACATTGACCTTAAACATTGTCCTGCACAAAACACAAGTTTCTGTATTAAAAAGTCAGCAGAAACACAATTGGAAAATACTGTTCATACAGTCGTTTGCATTTCATATTTTGAGAGCTCCGCATTCATGCACCACGGTAGACTGCCAGAACCGCAGAGTAAAGGATGAAGCAATGACTTTACAGGGAAAACAGTATCGTGATGCAAAATATATTACTATAATGACATGAAACAGCATGTAATTACCCCTGTTTCGGCACACTCCTGCCGCGTCTGTGCGTTGAACAGACAGACAAACAGAGATTCATTAGCATGGAGCTCCCTTTCGGCAGACCATTAGATGTGCAAATTAACCGTAAACACAGAAACTAATGCTCTTTCACATGCATATAGGCTAGTAAAAGTCTGAACTGTGTACTTAAAAAAATTGATGGCAGAACAACATCCTTTCTTAACACTTGGTTTGGCAATATGTGCCTCCCTGCTCAACAGTCTCCAGCACTCATAAAAGTACACACATACCCTTGTCCTTTATTTTATGAAGAAGTACATATATGCTCAGTTCTTTCTACCGCTTCCACAGCTCTATCTCTGCCATTTCCACATCACTTAGCAACCAGCATTTCACAATAGTGAAGACAAATGCATCCGTTACTTCTTGGCACATATCACCAGCCGTTCCCCAATGTCATAGCCATAGCATCAGTAACATTACCTTAACAACAGTTTACCTGCATATTTGGTCATTTACTTTGAACATAGCCTTGAATGAACAAGATGAGATTTGGCAGGATTGGACAGTACATTTAAGTATTCAGCAATTCATGTAATAAATTGATTCTTTATGTAAACAGGTACTCCTGTCAGAAATGATCCAGGAATGTAAGAGCACCCTCTCCTGCAATCGATTGCCCACGGTAAAGGTTTTTGCATTTTAGCAATATAGAGGGCCCTCTTATCTAGAGGGACTTCAAGGAGCAATTTGGGTTCAGTGCCATGTTCAAGGGCAGATGGAGATATTCTTTTTTTCGCTTGTTGGCTTGTTTAAATCAACCTTTTCCTTACTAGAACAATAACTCCTAAATGCTAGACTACACTAATTGCTGTATGTTCAGAAACAGTTCTGCCGAAAGAGGCTGATTGGCTTAGAAAGTTGTTAGTCTAAAGAAAACCACTCTTCTGAGGAGAAAAAGTTATCTGAAGGGAGAAATAACTGAAGGGAGAAGATAGAATTAAGATAGGGCTTTGTCTTGAGAGGACAAACAGACAAAAACTGTCAGAACATTACGTCAAATTCAATCAAATGTATTTATTTATAAAGCCCTTTTTGCAAAGCGCGTTTAGAAAACATCCAGCCAACATCATGACAAACAAGAGTCCACAGCATGCTAATAGACGCCAATGTCTTATTATTACATGTCTTAACTGAAACCACGCTGTCTAAACTGGTTAAACCCAAGGCACCCTGCTTTTTGTGTGTGGAGAAGGAGCAGCCGTCCAGAGTCCGTCACAACCAGTCAGGCCGTCACAAACTGCTGTTGTCAGCCAGACTACAGCCGGCAGGCCTGGACGCAACAATCTGTTTGTGAAGTCACTAAGTCATCGGACCTGTAGCGTGACAGGCTCCTCAAGAGCCTTCAGTGTCACAGCGGAAGTTATGTCCAACCGCACTGCACCGCTGTCCGCTTCGACTCCATTACAGCCCCCTGGTTCTGAGCTCTCAATCAATAGGTGGGGAGGGGCAGCCTGGTTTGTGTCTGTGAGCACGGCTACACGGGGAATGACAGTGGGGTAGAATGGAGTCCGCTGACAGGACCTGTAATTACTGCCACTGAGACCAGACACTCTGTCTTCTTCTCTCTGGGAAAACAAAGCGCTGCTGAGCACTCGGTATGCTCGCATGCTCTGCGTAGTCACGTGACTCCGCGTTGTGAGGCCAGTCTGTCGCTAGATACCCATGGGACGGGAGAGTTCAAGGGTTAAGCCAGGTGTAAGTGTATGAGCGTGACGTGCTCTGTGCCCCCTAATCCCTCGAAAGCTTCTCTCGGTGTGGCCATATCGAGTCATTGTAGAAAAGTATTGTAAAATATGATACCCTCTAATAACACTATTAGTGGCAACAGTGTTGTAACAAGGATTCAGTAAATTCACTGAAATGTAGAATTTCCAGTGTTTTAATATTGTGTTTTGAATGAAAAGATGTTAGTCTGTAGATTGCATTAGGGCTATGAGACGACACAAATCTGAACATCAACTAAAAGACTGCTTGTAGACAAATCCCAGACGAAACGCCTTTCTGTCAGATATATCTGGCTGGGACAGAGCTTTGTGATGCTTAGAAGGGAGGCTAAGCGCCTAGCAGGACTTTGATGTCTGACAAGTACATTAGATGTGAGGTAACATTTTATGAAAGGACAAGGAATGTAGTCTTTTGTTGCCAGAAACTTAATTACGTTGGTCTTATTCTATTCATCATATTCTATTCTTCTTTTTTTGTATCCTTGTTACTTTTTTAAAAATCCTAACTGGGATGGTTTTCTATTAGTCTCCTTAGGTGGGGACAGATTATACTCATAATAACATTATGTTCAATAACACTAAATTGCACTGGTTTGATTAAAACCTAAAACCACACAGTGATATTTGGCACAATTAGCTTTTTCTGGTGGCGTGGTGAAACGTTCTAGGTCGCTGCATCTGTCACACATGAACTGCTGCAACTTGGGTTTATGGCCGATCTATAGCTTTTTCAGCAAAATCTCTTTCATAAACCATGCACAACTTTCTTGCCAAATAAAGAATAAAATGCCTAAAATAGTAAACCATGACATCACATTTAATGTGCTTTGTGGGGTCAACGCATTCTGAACAGCTTTGACATATTGATTAAATTATTTTCAAAATGATCACCCTAATCCTTGTAATGTACACCACTAAACAAAATGAAGGGAACAGTTAAATCCCACATCGGGTCTCGCTGAACAAAACATATTAAAGATAAAAAATCTTTATTGAACATTTTGTAAATCGTAAAAAGAAAAGAATGATGTAACAACGGTCATTGGAAACTGAAAGCAAACTGATTGAGGGCCAGATTCAAACTCACACCGAGAAGTGTGAACAATTGAAACCACAGGCTGTTCCAACTTGTGGGAATTTCATCACTTCAACTCATAATGTGACTCAGTAGTGTGTTTGGCCCCCCACGTGCCTGTATGCACTCCTGACAACATCTGGGCTTGCTCCTGACGACCTGCTGGATGGTGTCCTGGGGAACCTCCGTGCAGACCTGGATCAGCACATCAGTGAGCAAGAGAATGGGGCACCAATGGTGGACCAGCCAATCCTGTTTTTTTTCTGGCAAATGCCAATTGAGCAGCATGGTTCTGGGCTGTTAAAGACAGGTGCCACTAGCGGACTACCGAGGGCTCTACCGGGCCCTGGCGCTGTCACAACAGGCTGGGGGATGACTGGTGGAAGGACCCAAACACGTGGCGCGAAGTGATGCACGGGAAAACAACGGGGCACAGACAAGAACACAGGGCAGGAAGGAAGAAAATGCAACAAAATGGACTAGACAAACTCAAAACACAACTCTGAGTTGGCGTTAAACTGGCCAAAACAAAAGGGGAGACTGAGGTTGAAATAGTGTGGTGCTGATTTGCAGGCAGGTGTGTGTCATGGGAAGGTGGGTGACAGTATGGGAAGTGGCATGCGTAAGTCCAGAGTGCTATCAGGGGAACCACACCGCAAGACAATGTCTTGTCTTGCCTCTCCAGTGTGCCTGTCACTGTCATTTGCCCCAAAACATGTGACATGGATTCATAATCACTAATGTTTCCTAAATGGACATAATGGTTTCCGGAAGTTTAATTGACTAGGTGTTATACTGTGATGATTGCGTGTTACTTAAACATTTTTGAGCAGTGTATTTCTGATCTTTTGACCCCTGTTCTAAACCTTATGTTAGATGTCCATATAAATCCTGACCAAACCTTAAGTGGATTTCGCTGGCATCTGCACAACTTCCAACTCTCATTTTACAACATATATCATCAGCCAGTAAAAGCAATATTTTTACTGGCCGTAACCATGGTCTAACAGAAACTTTTTTGCACAGCCAAATACCAATTTTGTGGGGCGTGAGAAATCCCGCAATGTCTGTATAAAATATCATAGTTTATCAAATCCAGGCGAGACAACACAGGAAGTCCTGTAGACAACGTCATTGAGTTTGAACACTCCCACTCCACTCCAATAATGTGGTGTGAAGAAATTTATCAGTCTTACTGGAATATGTTGGGATCTCCATCTCAATAGTAGCCCTACAGTCAAAGTACTGCACTGTCAGGGGAGTGTCTCTTTTTGTGAGGTGTGTGTGCTACTTGCTCTACAGCTAAGCATCAGGATAAACCCTGGAGAAACGCTCCAGCTATGATGACATCCACCCATGGCCACGAGTGGCCATGCTGAGATGTAGCCCATGCCATTCAAATGAAGAACCGATTAAAAAAAAAACACACAGGCAAGTCACGAAGAGAACTTAAGAGAACTAATTTTAAAAGATTAAATAATGACACACTATAGTCCAGGTGCCAGGGAAGTGAATGACACTGGCTTTATAACAATGGAAGTCAAACACCGTTTTGCATGAATTGGAGAGATAATGTACAAATAAATTAATATCTCTCGGAGCAGAGCCAAAACGTTTACCCGCATATTATACACCCGCACAGGCACACACACAGACACACACACGCACATAGACACATATCTTCCGACAGACAAAGGTGTGTACTATAGCACGTCCAGAGATTAACGTGAATATCCGCTGGTCCCTAAGCATAATTATGCTCAGATCAATTTAATCTGCTCTTTTGCTGCCTAAAACTCATTAGCTTTATAATGAGAAAGGCTGAGAGATTACACTATGGAGTAAATGAACTATGCTCTGGGCTATAACTACTGACAGCACCTCAACGCAGCCCAGGTCGGTGATTAGGGAGGCAACACACGATACAGTACAATACAGTAAGGCGCGATGTGTGTGTGTGTGTGTGGGGTTACAATAACAAGTGACAGTAACATTGTCAATCTCAAACCAGTTCATTACCCGTCGGTCATACTTGATCATAGCCTTTGCTAATTTATAATATTGGGATTCGGGAATATATATTGAAACAGCAATAAATCCCATTGAAACTGAATTGACTGAGAGTGGGGAGAGCAGTAAAGAAAGCAAGAGCGAGGCAGACAGGAGTAAGGGGAAGGGTCTGAATCCCCACACCAGCAAGGTTGTTCTGTCCCTGAGCAAGGCAGTTAACTCTAACAGCTCCCTGGTCGTTGCAGTTAATGAGAATGTGTTCCAAGTCAACGTACCTAGAAAGATTATGGTAAAAATTATTAAAAGTAATTAAAAAGAGAAGGAGAGAAAGACAGGATGGAAGAAAAAGACAAATGGAAGAGGGAGATATAAAGGAAAATGGGAGTAATAGATAGAACATAGAAAAAGAGGGATAGATAGAGGAAAATGGGAGAGAGGGATAGATAGAGGAAAATTGGAGAGCGTGATAGATAGAGGAAAAAGGAAGAGGGAAAGAAGAGGAGAAAAATGGCAGAGAGGGATAGATACAAGAAAATGGAAGAGGGATAGATAGAGGAAAATGGAAGAGGGAAATTGCAGAGTGGGGTAGATAGGGGAAAATGGAAGAGCGATAGATAGAGGAAAATGGTAGAGAGGGATAGAGAAAATGAGAAAGATGGAAATAATGGGGAGGAAAATGGAAGAGGGAAATGGCACAGAGGTATAGATAGAGGAAAATGGAAGAGAGATAGATAGAGGAAAATGGCAGAGAGGGATAGATAGAAGACAATGGGAGAGAGGGACAGAGAAAATTGAGAAAGAGGGAAATAGAGGAAAAGAAACAAATAGACAGAAAGAACATGGTATGACATTTTCTTTGTCATATAACTTTGTGTCAGACACACACACACAACAGTGTGTTACGTTGATACCATCCATGCTCACCCCCACAATTATTCCTCATCCTCAGACATACTCCCGGGAGTGAGCTGAGAGCAACGTTTGGGAGAAACTGGGAGCAACATTTCATTTCCCATTGTTAGCAGGTTGTGTGTGTGGGTGCATTGTAATGCCAGACTATGTAGCTATGATTAACAGACAACACAGGGTTCCATAGCGATACATCTGAGTATAATGTATACTGGCATGAGGGGGTCAAAACATGAGAAAGAAAGACATTGCATTCGCATTTTCAACTCCTTACTTAAACAACAAGATTTTCAATCAACATGTTGTTTGCCAAGCACATTTACACAATCTGGAAAATGTTGCTAGGCGGAATGATGATGCTATAGGTACAGAATAGAGACACAGAATACGCTAAATCAACATAAAGTGTACATTTATCTACAAATTGATGGTGACACCTAATTGTTATCGATGATACCATTTCTAGATGCAGGTAAATTAAACATGCGGTCTGGGCCTTTAGTGAATAACAAAACGTTTTTATAACCTCTATTTTAGGCTGGATGTGTAAACGAATTTTTATGTGCTTACTCTAGCGTCACTAGCATACCTACAGTATCAGCCATAACATTCTAAGAGTGAAATTGAGTGGTTCTGATGACCTGGGGCCTTTTTTGTTTTCAGGTAGAAGCCTTTTTGGTTCCAAGTTCAACAAAATGGGTTCTACTTGGATCTTAAAGTGTTACACTAAAGGGACACATTGTGTACACTCTTAAACTCTCATTAACAATGTTGCGATACGTTTTTGTGTTTTTCAGTAAGTCATCAGTTATGTTTGGGGTGTCTGCTGAACAAAGACATGGTTAACGGATAGAAGACATGCTCCCAGAAACTGCTGTAGAGCAACAGTGGTGTTGTTCCTAGCCAGTGATCCCAAGTGAAGAAACAATGTGGGGTGGAACTCTACTCTCCCTGAATGGAATTCCACTGCTCTATTGATTGCTACATGATTTCGATCTGAACTGCTATCCGGTCATATGCATTTCTTCACAGCAAAGTTGTACAAAGCAAATGAATAAGTATAGCATCCGACAAATTTTACTAATCAAAGAATGAAAAACAATTTCATTGAGTGTCAGCTCCAGACAAAGCAAACAGTTGATGGGACTATCCAAATAGATTCTAGACATTAAGGGAGACAAATTCTGGATCCTCACAGTCAAATAATTTCACTTGGAAGTGATGGGCAGCTAGGCAATTGATTACACTCTCTGAATGACAATACAGTCAAAGCACAGTTTTTTTGGTATTTACATTTTAAACATGTATAAGTATGCATGCAGTTTCTGCTTTCTATCTCATTTTACCTCTCTATCTCTTGCTCTCTCTATCTCTCTTTCTTTTTGCTTTCTTTTACCAAAGGCCTTTCCTGTCCCCACGAAAAAAGAAGCAAACCATATTTAAGCTTATCTGCAAGTCAGACCTTCAACACACATGGAGCTTAATGGGAGTTGTCTAAAATATTCATTAGGCTTTCCTGTATGAGGGGGTTCTTATGGCACCCTATTATTACTGGCAGTGCTGACAGAGGAGAGCCACGCCATAGCCTGGGAGTGTGTGCTCAGGACTGAAACCCGGACAGTGTTACTACTCTGGTCCGTCTCAGTCTCATTAAAGTTTCCGCTGAAACCTCATGAGAGCCAGCGGAGGGACTCGTCCGAGCGTGACTGACTGTGTGGGAGACGTGGAGAGACAGAATGTTCATGTATTGTACAGTTCTAGATTCCTACCCAATAAACAGGGATTAGAATGACAAATCAAGCACCAAAAAATGACGAACGTAATACAGCAATGCATAATACTTAGTGGTTGCTGGAAAACCCTCCATAGCTACCGAAAATGCAGATCTTGCTTCAGCTCCACGGGATAGGAAAACCCCGGTGTCAGCTTTGGTAAAAGAGCTGGGAAAGCGGGGAGAAGGAAAGGAGTAAGGGAGAGAAGGGTCTTTCTTTCTGTGGTGTCATCTGGGCATTCGTCCTGCTGCTTCTCATGCTAATGGTCTCTGACTGGAAGCAAAAGCACTCAGGAGAGCAGAGGAGATGAGCTGGGACTGACGGACTTGGGCCACCTTAGTAACGACCCAGCAACCCAATGGTCCTGAACAGGACCTGATGCAGCATAAACCTCAGCCACTGTGCTTAGAACGACAGCGTAGTACACTGTGTTAAAACCGTACCAACGTGTATACAACATAGCTTGGGTCAAAGTTCAACAAAACTCGGTTTTAAACCAATTAAACCGGCATAAACCAACCTTAGTTGATGAATTAGTCAGACACTTGGAATTTTCAAAGCCTAATTCGGACGAAAGCCTCGCCGGTGAGCAAAATCATTTGAATGATGCATTGTTAATGTCTTTTCAACATCTTTTTATTGTCTTGTGCTAGTAGGGTTCAAGACTCCCATAATCGTACGCAAAACTTGCACCTTAATTTTCCTGTCTTTTTCAGTCTAGAATCTTCACTTCCCTCGGCTGTTATGCGGTCGGCTTAATGGGCTGTGGTGAACGGTCTTCGGGGAGCCATCCCAGAGCTCTGAATACATGTGGAGGACAGAGAAAAGACGAGAGACAACCAGAGGAGCTCCAATCCAGAGGTGTCCGCTGGCAGAGATCTCCAGGCACACCTGGCGTCCACTTCAGAACCGATGCCCCAGAGTGTAAGCCGTCAAAGCAGGACAGGCAAACAGGTATCAGACCGAGGTAAATATACAGCCCTTAGAAAAGGAGGGCTGTATATTTTCTCGCACCTGGTTGTTCCACTCGAGGTGTGCGATTAGTTCCGTTTTATATATATATATATATATCCAGCCCTGTCATATGTCTCTATACAGAGATTGTGTGAATATCACTTAGGGTTCCAGTAGAACAACAATGGGATGTTTAGTTCAATCCGCTGGCTGCAATAATGACCGAACATTGCAAGGCAACACATCGTTGTCGTGCGGTAACGGAGTTAACAGCGTGAAGCTTGGGTTTTTGGCCGCATGTTCTGGTGTGTGAGGAGACTGATGGCGTCATCAAGCCCGGTACCGTGACCCGTGTGGCTGCCAGGCATTATCGTGAAGAGAGAGAGGGAATGGAGGACGTGAACACGACGTTATGGTGTACTGTCACAAAGAGTTGTGAGGAGGACAAGACAATGGGAGCAAAAGAGCTGCTCTTTGGAATGCCTCCCGTCTAATACCGTTCCAGCAGGAAGGGGAGATCTATTGGACCCAAGGTAAAGCCTTGCAGGGCCAATTACACTCACACATAGCCATGCATCTCCGTGGCCCGTTCCCAAATGTCTTTTTAACCAATCAGACGTTTCGTCAGAAATTCGTCAAAAGATCAAAATTGGTCTGCCTGTATTCGTGCTGCCTCAGACACTAGAACTCACAAAACGGATTAATACGAACAGTTGAAAGCGTCACGGCGGCAAGCAGGACAATACAGTGTCTGTTAAGTGGATTCCCAATGAACTGAGGGCAGGATTTAAACAACACCAACAGCCTTCTACTCTATAGTTTAATGCTGAGACAGACTTGTCCTGTTCTTAAAGAAAAGACATCTGGCTCTCTTTCATTGCATGATGAGTCTTCACATTGGCCCGAAGGTATTAGCTTACCCACTCCATGGACATTGAGGTAATGATGTCTCTGATGTTCGCATGAGTCAATATGACCCTTCAAACAGTTGTAGCTAGGTACACGCATACCTCAGACAAAAGAAACGAGATAAACAAGGTTTGTATGTACATGTAACATTTATAGAGCTAAATACAAAAGAACAGCTTACAAATTATAAAAAAAACATAAATAATTAGCAAATCATCATTGTTACAAATAGCTTGGTCCCCATAATAGCAGATGAGTTGGAGTGATGGAGGATGTCTTATTGCTTTCGGAATGAACCAGCCACTATGTAACAAGGTCAATACTGTCGATCAAATAACCCCATTCTATAAAAGCACTTCATGCCTTAGTTACTGGGATTCATTCAAACCCACCATAGTAATGTTTAGCAGGTAGCCAAGCTGTTAGAGTATCTGACCAGTTACTAGATGGAATCCCTGAGCCGATAAGGTGAAACACAACTTGCTTTCTCCTTAAACAAGGCAGTTAACCCCAATTACCCCCTTGGGCCTCACCACACACACATTGGTTGGTACAAACCGACACATTTCCCAATACGCAGTGTCTTCCTTTACGTTGCCCTTCCCATGCCCATGTATGACTCTGAAATGTGATATCAAATTAGGGCTGGTTGACTAGGTAGACAATGTAAGGGGTAATACAATAACCATAGCCAGTTAAATTGACCAACGGTAAAAAAGATCTTCTGTGTAAATACTGCAATGTGGGTTTGATTGATTACTAGTGATTTTGGTGGGAGGGTCCATATTAGCCCTCCATACCAGATCCATTAGAACTGCCTTCCCCGGTACTGGGATGGCCCCACAATGCTGGTGAACTACAGATGATTCCCAGACCACAGGCACATATCCACAACTCAGTGACCTCTGGGCTAAAAAAACCTTCCTCTACAAAACTGGATGTACAGCTAACCACACAACTCAGACACTTGACATAATATTATAGAGGAACACTGTTGGAACATTCGAGCCACCGAACCACCCCTTTCTAGAGGGCTTTTATACTGCTGGAAAAAGTCTGTACAACATTCTTCGCTGGGTGAAGAAACACAGGATGCAAAGAAGAAGAGAAGGATGATTGTAAGAGGAGGCGTGACATAAAGGGTCTTCACCACTGAAGGTGCTGCAGCTAGGCGGTGACAGTCGAGGCATGGGTGGGTTGTCCTGTAGTGTCCTGAAGTCCCCCGCCAGTTGTAGTGACAGATGGACTCTCTCCTGACCCCTGCTGGTAGCTCCGTGGTACGCGGCCACATCTGGCAACATTACGCGGCAACCTTGGACACGGTTTGTCCGTAAACGAGACAAGCCCGGTCAGTGGACTCTGTCCGTCTTTCCGTCCGTCTGTCTGTCTGTCCATCAGCAGGTCTCAGAACCAAAATAAAGAGCCCAGTCCGTCTGTCCGTCCGTCAGATCAATATCTATGTGTCCTTTCGTTCATGGTATCTGGATCTGCAGCTCCTCCTCCTCTTCGTCCAGGTCACTCGGAGGTCCGTCAGGGTTGTCCGGGCTGAACCGGGCTGATCTCATTTTTCCGAACAAGCCCGGGTTCTGCTGCCGCCGCAGTCTGGAACAGAGAAACACGGAGGACATGGAAGTTGGACACGCGGGGGGAAAACGACATCAGGTTCTGTTCATCATTTGGCTAAACCCGCACATAGCCATAAATTGCAGTCAAAATTCAGTGTATAAACGTGAATACTCGTTTAGCAACAAAAGCTTGAAAAGTTAGCAGAAAAACATTGTGGAGGTCTCTACAACGACCGGGTAAACAAGTACATATTTCTGCTTTGTCCGTCGGCTAAATAAACAATGGATAATTCACCACAGCCTATAAGCCCAGCGCAAACAAACAGCAACATGTGGGGAGCTGTGTTAGTTGCCTGGTAACACTCAGCAGCGAAGGTTGCCCAGTACTGAGCCACGGCCGCTACAGTTGTGATCCTCCCATCAACGTGACAGCCCACTAAAGACGTTCTTGATACAGATGGAAAGTGAGAGGAGGACAGCAGGAGAGCTGCAGGATGAGAGAGAGCAAGAGCGCAAGGGGAGTTAGAGGAGAGTGAGGGAGAGTGAGGGGAAGTGAGGGAGAGTGAGGGGAAGTGAGGGAGAGTGAGGGAGAGTGAGGGAGAGTGAGGGGGAGTGAGGGGAAGTGAGGGAGAGTGAGGGAGAGTGAGGGAGCGGGGGGTAGCGTGAGGTAGCGTGAGGGAGTGGGAGAAAAGAGTGTTCTCCCTGGAATACCGGGATCAGTTTAGGAGTTCACCAGAGGGGTTCCCATCAAGCCTAGTTCTAATGAATCCTTCCAAGGCTCACAAAAAAGCTTAAATGATTTATCAGGGAAACGTTCGCCGAATTGATCTTCATTTGGGGATGATTCATCGCCTCAACTCGGGCCCAAAACCGTACCTGTGTGTTTGCACTTGGCCTCCGTCCGAGGCTTCATGACCAAGACAAACAGGTACAAGTGAAAAAGCTGCCGCGGTTAATTCCTTAAACCAACATGCGCTCTCCTTCCTGTCCGTCTGTCCTGCTTTCTCTTTACCGTCCCCAGCTACCTCCAAGCCCTTCTTTGTTCTTGCCGTTCACTGCTCCCTATGAGGCCAGGAGCCTGCAGTCACAATGCTGATCAATTATACAGTAGCACTTATGAACTACTGCCGACTGGCTGGCGCTCTCATTCATATATTAAAGAGCAGGAAATGTGCCAGGGAGTCGGCTGGACAGGGTACAGCATCTGAGATCCGCTGAATTATCTGTCCTGGTTTATGATTGGGAACCTCAGGGTGCTAATCGGTCTGATATGACATTGGCCAAAGAGTGGGACTTCTCAATTCACTATTGTACCAAACATTTTTCAAATCATCTAACCGGGGCTTTTAAAGCTTTAAAGCTTTTTTAATGTGTATCCCAGTTCGCATCTCTCCTTGTAGTGTTCATAGGCTATCACCATCGCCGAATGTACTGAAGCCTTCCAAAACAGTACATCTGCAATTCCTGTACATCGGGAGTGTTTTGATTTGTCAATTTGTCTCAGACCATTTAGAAACGGCTCACCAGACCATCATGAAACTCTTTGCCACCTCTTCGTCTCTCCTGTCTGACCTCTCTCTCTCTCTCTGCGGAATACTTTGTCAACCTCTTTGAAAGAAGGCCTGAAAACATCCGCTCCATAAGAGTCCACCGGTCCAACACAGATCTAACCTACACATGAACCTTTTTCCTCTCCTCTCTCCAGATGAAATCCTGATACTATCTCGCCCGTCTCAGGAGGTCTCCCATCCTCACTTCTCTCATCAAGTCATTCCTGACCGCTGACTTCAAAGGCAGCCCTTCTGTTTATTCTTTCCAGAACACAGGATGACAGTGCTGTCTCTGAACAACTTTCTCATTACATCGCTCAAAATGATCCCCTTGACCTAGCCAGTCAGGCTTCAAGATGGTTCACTCACCCGAGACCGCTCTGTGTCACCGAGGCTAGGCGAGCTGCTGAGGCGGACATTCTGTCTCCTCTATTCTCATCCTTCAAGACCTATCCTATGCCTGTGACACTGTCAAACCATAACACCTCTGAGCACCTACCGTGGTCCTCATTTCAACCCCCTATCAGCCAGATGTCTCAGGCTCTGGGCATTCCTGTATCATGTCCGCCCACTCCTACCAGGTGACAGGGAGAGGAACTGTGCCGGCTACACAGGCCTGCACTTCTGGTACCCCAGAGGGGTTAGTTGCAGGCCCTCTCATCTTCTCTCTATTCACAGTCATTTGGCTCCACTTGCTCACCTGGTCTGTCTTATCTACTACCTGGCTTATGTCTTTCTACTATTTCCACTCCCCCAGGGGGTTGCCTGGTGGGCTCCAAAGTGACACTAATGTGACGCGGGGACTCAGCCTGGCCAGCTCAGATCAGTCCCCCCCCCCTCCCCCACACTCTGTACATCCAAGACCCAACACAGCATCACATAATGAGTCCACTCCCTCCCCCGATCAAGTCACGAGCGGCCGCTCGAGCAGCCGGGGACACGCCCCCCTCACATCATCACAGCCCCTCATATAATGTTGCTAGGCTGACGCGCGGCAACGGTCCGCGGGCCTCCGTCTCTGCCTGGAGCAAGGCGGCGTGACGCTCCGTGTGTGTGTGAGAGGGTGATGCCTGTCGGCGCCGTGACGCTCCGTGTGTGTGAGAGGGTGATGCATCGGCGGGTGGGGGGGGGGCGAGCCTCGGAGTGGGAAGAGGAAGAACACGGCCACCCACGCTGGGTTAGGGATTAGCCTCCGTCAAACTACATTATTCATGGACGGGAGACTCAGCCTCCATTGTGTGTCTGCTTCAGGGGGAAAGGAAGCCGGGACACCCCGACTGCGTTGAAGTAACTAGTAGAAGTTTGTATCCTGTTAACCCCAAAACGGCGTGGACTCGTACTTGTGGTCAAAGCATACATTGAGGAGGGGGGCAGGGGTTTTTACGTCGGTAATATTTCATTGACATTTAAAAACACAGGGCAGGTACCAATGTTTGTGCTGCTGCCATATTTACTGCTCTGTGTTCTAGTCCAATGTGTTACAGTGACCCAAGATTGGTCCCCAGACTAGGACAGTCTCATAGGGGCCTCACTGAAAGGGACAGGGATACTTTTAATAGCGTCAAATTACACGTAATAGTGTTTTGACCACAGCCACACACTAAATAGCTAAAAGCTTTTCTATTGAGCACAAACACTTAGCGATGCCATCTCTAGGTGAGACACAGTAAATGCATAGGTGCAGAAACGAAGGGAGAAAATGTAGGAGAGTGAGAGGGAGAGAAAGTGAGAGAGAGATGGGGACAGTATGAAAGAAAACAGGCGGTAGTCTTCATTTTCAGACAGCCACTATAATGAATAGATCAAACACATGCCCGTTTGATTCTAGCAACATTTCCAACAAAAAAAACCCCTCTGCAAACAATTTATGAATGGAACTGAACCTATGAAGCCAACGGGCCTGCTAAAGTGCCGATATGTTCTTACCGTCTGTTCACAGCCGGCTCAATGTCAACTAGCAATGTGGGACGCGGAAGTAATAATACGAAGGGTGTATGGCAGAATACGAGGAGAGGGAAAGCTAGGTTAGAGATATTGCCAATAAAAGGTCGATAAAACACTGGGCCTTTAAAACCCCATTCTCCATCTCATGCTCTGTATAACGAAACACACAGGTCACATGAAGGGCCGTGATGAGGCGCGTCGGAAACACAAACAAGCACGTACAAGGAGAACTTAAAATGGCAGTGCGCAAGCAGCTGCCAACCGCCGCGGCTGTAAATGGGTGCTGCGTGCGTCATGCCCCCTCGGTGTTCAGCCGCGGTGTTGTGTTAGCGGTGTCGATGCTCCACCAACCGGCGTTACGTCTCAGGCCTGAATTGGCCCCCTGATTGCGCCAAACAAAACAGGTCTGCTACAGTGAAGGGAAATCAATGGCGTGGAACGTGCTTCGTTTTCTCCTCTATCTAATTGCGTTCTGAGGGTGCCAAGTGTTGCCGGAGCTCTGAAGGTCCGGCACGGCACGTGCCAACATGATCGCGGAAGACAACAGATGAATAAAAAGCGCGTGTGCGTTCCCAACCCATACGGCAATGTCCCCAAAAGAGTAGACCATTAAGCTGACAGTCTTTGAAGCAGCAGGAGCGGCTCCTTGATGATGTTCAGACTGAGGCAGCACAGGAAGAATCCCTAAGCCTAAAGCCGTATTGCACGTTTACATCGCAGTCATTGAGCAGACACTCTTATCCTGAGAGCGTGCCCCCCC
>JACXGK010005219.1:0-34064 GCA_016801125.1 Novumbra hubbsi | reverse complement strand
GAGACCCATAAGACTTCTGTATAGAGACCCATAAGACTTCTGTATAGAGACCCATAAGACTTCTGTATAGAGACCCATAAGACTTCTGTATAGAGACCCATAAGACTTCTGTATAGAGACCCATAAGACTTCTGTATAGAGACCCATAAGACTTCTGTATAGAGACCCATAAGACTTCTGTATAGAGACCCATAAGACTACATGTTATTTGAACTGACCTGCAGTAGGAGAGGGTGGCGCTTCACCACAAACTTCTGTGCAGCCATGTGGAAGAAGGTCAGGCCAACACACAGACTGTACAGAGGTTCATCTGGCTTAACACGGAACGCCTGCACATACTGGCCTGAGGGGTGAGACGGGGATGGAGAGAGAGACAGGGAGTGGAGTGAGACGGGGGTTGGAGAGAGAGATGGAGGTGAGCAGCAAGGGCACAATGACAGATTTGTTTCAGTATTAAATATATAGAGGGTGAATTAGAGCACGATGAAGGGAGGACAGAGACTCCTAATTAGATTCCACAAGGCCATACAGCTAAAGGACACGTCTGTCCCGGACATAAAGGGTGGGGTCACATTGTGTGTGTGTGTACCAAGTGCATGCTTGAAGCTGCCAGACACCAACGCATTGTGTCCACTGAGAACACACAGGGCGTGGTTATCAGGGTTCTTCAGCAGGAGGCGCAGACAGAACCGATGATGTCGGACGTCCTGGGAGTGAAGGGTCACCTGGAGACAAAGGACCAGGAGGATTAGTGTGCCGAACGTGAGGAGAATGAGCACGCGTGTTTGTGAAAGCAGAATGTGTGGGTCATTCCCCAGTTACCCTAGCAGCTAATGGTAGGTTTATTCCCAACCGATGCCCTTTCCAGGTCTTTCCACCAAGTAAACAAGTGTCCCTAACCAGACAGGGAGAAAATTATTAAGGATTTAGGAGAAAAATCAGACCCTCTAGTGGAATCCCATAAGGCACAATGGCTTTGTTTTGTTACCCAAGATATGTGTGCCTCATTAATTAGCATGGGCATGTTTTGGTCTGATGTTGATACTTGACACATGGAAAAAGCTAAATAACTCTGACAATTAAATGTTATACTATTATTGAGGTTTATCTTACAACATGAATTACATCTTTCAAGTCACAAGTCCTGAAGATGATGAGTTTTGGGATTCACCCCCTCTGTAAATCACCCTTGTGGAGTTAACGAGTCACCACATAGGACACTCCCAGAAAGTTGTTAGAGCAAAAGGGCTTGTAGGTAAAAAAAAAAAATAAACAGCACAAATTATTAAACGTAATTGTGTAAAAAAAAAAAGAAGTGGGTTTGTGGTTGACGGAGTATGTTTTGGCATGCTGAGACATTTTGGCTGTAAAGGGAGATTTTTATCTCATGTCAGAGCTGAACAGCTTTGGTTGCCTCAGGACTGCTTTGAGTTAGAGGTCATGGGCAACCTGGTGGTGATTTAAAAGATGCTTCCTGCACCCGTTGGTATATACACTAGCTTTATAATGCGACTTATGGATATTAAAGTATTTAAAGCTTGACGGTTCACCTGATTGAAGACGTTCCACAACATGGGCAAATCCTGCTTTTCAATCAGTGTCAATCTACAAAGAGTTAGAGGTCGTGTAGGTTAGAGGTCACAATGAACCATACACACAAAAATAGCACTAAAACACACACTGAACACACTGGCTGCCCAGTAAAGCTACAAGTGTGTTGGGTGAAACTGATACAACACGCTCCAACAGGGTTACTAGGAGAATCCTAGATTATATTACATTTTGTTGGCCACAGTTTTGTGGTTGGAGGATGTAAAAATGTAGGGATCTCCCTTTTACACACCCTACTGCCTTTATTTCCCCATGTCCCACACCCTACTGCCTCTCTCTCCCCATCTCACACACCCTACTGCCTCTATCTCCCCATGTCGCACACCCTACTGCCTCTCTCTCCCCATGTCCCACACCCTACTGCCTCTCTCTCCCCATGTCCCACACCCTACTGGCTCGCTCTCCCCATGTCCCACACCCTACTGCCTCGCTCTCCCCATGTCACACACATCCTACTGCCTCGCTCTCCCCAAGTCACCCACATCCTACTGCCTCGCTCTCCCCAAGTCACCCACATCCTACTGCCTCGCTCTCCCCATGTCACACACATCCTACTGCCTCGCTCTCCCCATGTCACCCACATCCTACTGCCTCGCTCTCCCCATCTCACACACATCCTACTGCCTCGCTCTCCCCATGTCACACACATCCTACTGCCTCGCTCTCCCCATGTCACACACATCTTACTGCCTCGCTCTCCCCATGTCACACACACCCTGTTCTGTTGAATCGAACACAAATAACCTGAGCCAAAAATATCCATTGTTGTTATGGTGTTTGTGTTTGGCTCGATTTTATGTCTACAAAAAAAGGTTGGTGCCTTTCGCTCTTTGGCTGCCAACCTAAGTGGCATATTTCTGGAGGTATGTAATCACACTGTGATCCTGACCTGATGTAGTCATAAGCCTTGCGGTAGTTGTGATCCAGGAAGGCCGCAGACAGACCAAAGAACTCCAGTGCTTTCCTCTTTACCTAAACAATCAACCACAGAACCTGTTCAAAGTAATTGGAGTGGTAATACATCCAACAATTTCACTGGCATTTGGTGCATATGGGGTAATCAAGCACAGACCCAACAAATCATTAATTGAAGCAACACAATGTCACATTGCGTTGCTTGCAGCTCCTTCCACCTCACCAAATAACAATCATTGGTATTCGTTACATTTAAGACAAAAACAGAGAGAACTATTTTAGTACCCTGGGGTTTACCTTAACGTCGTAGAAGGAGTAAAACTCCAGTGAGGAGTCGACCAGGAGCTCTGCCTCTTTAAAACGCTTCACCTCACACAGGGTACACACACACCTCACTAACAGAAGCCACCAGTCCTCACGAGACAACACGCTCGTCTTACCTGGGGGGGGAGGGGAGAGAAAAATAAGAGAAAAAAAGAAAAACAAAAGATAATAGAACAAGAGAAACACAAAGTGCAGGAGAGAAAAGGACTATTGATCATTGTTTAAACACACTCTCTCCTGGCCTGTCGTTTCTGTGTCTAATATTCATGGGTACTGGTCACACCCAGCCACCTCACCACTAATGTCCAGATAGGCTGCCTCCTGGTCATCGATGTCCAGCACCATGTTCCTGGACACCTTGACCAGACAAAGGTGCCGTTCCCCCGACGACACATCAGCCCTCAGACACACCTGGGCCCGCGTCATAGCAACCTGGAGAAGACAAAACACACCATTACATACACAATATCTGAGGGTGGGTGTGTGTTTCTTAGTGTGTGTGTGTACCTTCAGCAGCATAGCCAGCATGGTCAGCATAGTATCCAGGTAGTCATCTAGCCGGCCTTGGGAACGCAGGAGAGTAGAGCGATGTAGTAACAGCTTTAATTCCTGGAGAGACACACACACTTAAACACACTTTAAAAATAATTTGTGCTGAGCATTGATGGATTACTATAATGGAAACGTTAAAAAACTCCATATGCCATCAAGAGTTGTAAATGCCATTTTCTGCAACACACGTTCCAACGCTGCGCTATGACGGCCCGTTTATCCAGGAGCGTTAAATGTCGTGGTTACAGTCTGACGCCACTGATAATGTATCAGTGAGGCTGGGGGACGGCTGATAAAGTCTGTACGGCGCCAAGGCCACGGGCATTGTTTACAGGACCGCTAATCCTGATGGCGGTCATAATGACTCTGGAGGGCCCGTCCGGTGGATCCAGTAGGATCTTCTGGCTACAATGATTCATTAAAGTCATTCTTGAGCGACTTAATCAACAAGTGCTCTTGTCATTATTTAATTTAAATGTACTATGACAAATACTTTGCTTATTGAATTAGTCACCTCAGCTCGGGACTCATTAGCCTGTCGAACTGCTTACACACACACACACACACACACACTCACACACACACACACACCTGCTGCGCTGCCGAGGAGTCCTGAGCCAGGGTCTCCGGGTCGTACATGGGCTCCAGGGCCTTGAGGGCGCTGAGGGGACGCCCCAGCTGCTGCTGCAGGGTGGAGAGACACAGCCGGGCCTCCAGGTGGAGAGGAGCCATCTCCACCACCTTGGTGTAGCTTTCCACCGCCACCTCCATGTGACCCAGCGCCTTCAGACACTCTGGGGGAGACGGAGAACCACATCCAATCAAAAGGCCTCATCCGACCACACGTTACCATAATAGCTGCACAGAGGTGAAGCTTAAGTGGGTCGGCCCTGGGTCCTCCTACCCGCGTGTCTCAGCCAGACCACAGCCAGGTTGTAGCGCTCCGAGCAGACCAGGGCAGAGAGGAGGGGCAGCGCAGAGTTATACTCGCCTTCGTCCAGGAAGGCCTCCGCCACATCCAGGAACAGATCCCCCAGATCCTCCGGACTCTGCTCCATCAGAGAGGTCAGCATGGACTGGGGAAATGGGGGGGGCGGGAGGAGAGGACGGAAACGTCCATTCAGGTGTCCGAGAACGCTAAGTCACCCGTGTCGTGCCGCTTGTCCCACAGAGGTTCCCGGAGGAGATGCGTCGAGGGGGTACTCACGTCCAGAGGTCTGAAGACGTGCTGGTGGATCAGACAAACCATGAGCTTCACTCTTATGTCCACGGGGACGCTGTCAGGAACCACCACCTGACTCACCTCACCTAGGGACGGAACGATGGAGGGGAAAGAGGGGGACAGCAGAAGGAGATATGTAGGAAGAGAGAGGGGCAGGGGGGGTTGGGGTGAGGGAGAAAGACAGGGATGAGTTGGAGATGGAGGAGAGGGTTGGTGACACCTGATTGGCAACCTACTGCCCATCCAAATCACCATGCTCCTCGGCTGTTCTCCTTTTCTTCTCCTCATTATTGTCCTCCGTCTGTTTCTCAGGGTTCTCCTCCCCGGTATCCATCTTCTCGTCCTGTTCCTCGACCAGGCCTGGCTTGGGTTCCCCCCTCTCCAAGACAATCCCACAGAACTGGACAAGAACCTGGGGGAAAGAGAGCACAGTGGTCTCACGAACGCAAACACAGACGGACCCATAAACAAGTATGCCAGCCACTCATCCAAGATCACCTGTAGGGCCTTGCCATGCTGGTGGCTGGCGATGTACAGTTCGGCGGCCATGTTGATGCTCTCGTCAGTCACCAGCTCCGGATATCTCCTCAAAGCCTCCTCCATAACCCCAACGGCTGATGGCAGGTCGCTACTCTCGTAGTAGCTCCTTGATTGAGACACACAAACACAGGATGTGTGTAACCATAGACGTTAGAGACGTCCATGTGTAGCCGTGCATGGTGCAACCCAACTCACTTGGCCATGTCACGTGAAAGCTGCATGAAGTGCTCCCCGTCAGTAGGGGGCAGTAGGTTCAGGATGCGTCGGTACCCATCCATGGACTGCTTGTGCTCCCCCACCTGCTCGTACAGGCTGGAGCGTTCCCAGAGGTAGCGCACATTACTGGGGTCGTACTTGATGGCTGGGAGGAGTAAAGGGACAGAGAGAAAATGGGAGATAGAATGCAAAAGTTATTTTTATAGTTCTTAAAGACAAACAGAGTAGATAAAAATGGTAAGAGTGGCCACATAACACTTTACCAAATTAAGAGCCATAAATACAGTAAAAATATCTATTTCAAAAAAAAAAAAAAAAATGATGTGTGCCCAAAGAAAGATTCTAGCAGTTGGAGTTCAAAGGTCAGAGGTCACTTTACCTTTGGTGTAGCAGATAATGGCCTGCTTGATGTTGTCTTGCTCCAGAGACATGTCGGCCAGCTTGACCCACTCCTCACAGTCACTGGGGTTGAGGTGGGCCGCGATCAGGCCAAACTGAAGAGATTTCTCCATGTCCCCCTGATCCTCATAAATCATAGCCAGGGTGGAGAAAGGCTCGTAGGCCAACGGGGCTGGGGAGGGAACAGGCAGAGCTGGGACTTCAGGGTTGGGGAGTACGCGCAACTCTATTCATTCAATCCAGGTGGTTTCAATGCATTTAGCACCCCAAGGAAATAAGACGCCACCACCCACCCTGCCGAATGATCTCCATGCACATCAGGATGGCGTCTTCCTTGTCCCCGCGGGCGTAGCGGATGTTGGCCTCTCCCATGAGGCCCCTCAGGGCGCGGGGCAGCTTGCTGCGGTGGCGTTTCTCCTGAAGCATGCAAAACACACTGGTTCCACAACAACATAGCCTCCAGAGCAGCACGGCTGAGAACAACAGCGGTGATTTGGTGAAAAATGCTCAAGGGGAAAGGGGCTTAAACCTTGCTGAGACTAGCCATGCGGAGACAGAGCAGCAGGTAGCCCAGCGGTTAAAGAGTTGGGCAAGTGACTAAAATGGTGGTTGAATCAGCACCAGCGAGAGCACTTAATTTACATTACAGTAATCGACATATGATCTTAACTAGAGCAACTTACATTAGTTAAGTGTCTACATTATCATACTTTTCATTCTGAACCCGAGGGACCCTCACCTATACCATCTATTGATCTTCTTTATCTCACCTTCATCATCTTCTTATTCTCCCTGTTCAGCTCCATCTCCAGAGCTAAGACATCACCAGCTGAGGGCCCCTCATCATCTTCATCTTCTACCTTTCCCCCACCCTCATCTTCCTCCTCTTCTTCATTATTGCCATCTTCTACCTCCTCCGTCTGAAGAGTCTCTGCTCCCTCTCCTATCATCGAGGCAAAGGCCTTATGGACAGAGGCGCTAACACCCTCTGGGCCTGCTGGAAGGGAGTTAATATCAACACAACGCTGAGTTGACCCGGGTTGCTCGCTCAAAACCGAAAGAATACACATGGTTTAGCTCAGTGGTCTAATGCAGGCTTGTCACACACAGTAGACACCCACCCGTTGCCGGACGTTTTTTGGAGCTTCTGGAAATTTGGCCGCGAGAGGTGCTGGGTAGTGTGTCATCTGGACCAATCTCCTCATAATCCTCTGAATGCCTTTCACTTGATTGCTGAGAGAAAGATATTGTAGTCAAACACGGCATCGGTGTAATTCAGTTTTAAAACGTTTCACAGGCTCAGCATTATATTCGTAACTTTGAGTCGAGTGATGAGAAAATTAACCTACGTTCAACTTAGCTTTTCGTTCCTCACGCTGTATTTCAAACTCCTCGAATGAAATCCTCCCTTCCAAGTAATCAATGAGTTCTGAGCTAAATCCAGACATCGCAAAAACTAACGTAATATGTATGCATTTAAATAAAAACGGACAAATTGTTCATTGCATTCGTGATAAACAAGAAAAGCACAAATGACATACTTCCAAATTGACGGAAGTTTCCACGAGTTCTAGTTCCAAGCTTCAAGAGGTAGAATTAAACACAACGCCACCTATCGATGAATACATACATTAACACGTGGACAACAAGCAAACAACACACAGGATTCAAATGCACTCATAAGGTGTCTGTTGAACAGAATACATTGATATTACACAAATGCAATCATTAGTCTTGCTAAATAGTTTTGGCAGAAATGTGTATGTTTATCCTTATGGTTCAACTCCTACACAGCATTATCAACCCCGTCCACTTGAGGGCGCGAATATACCTTCTAATTCGTTTTATTGGAAGAAGAAGTTCGTTCGCAGACATCATTGATGTTATGGCGGATTACGACAAGCACAGCACCAAGCGGCGCTCTGATGATGGAGGTGATACTAGTACATTTTTAGGGGCAATGTTTCGTTATCTTGTTGAAATTAAACCAAAAGTATTGGTCAACTCCATGTAACTAGTTACTGCAATAAATAGCCCCCTGCTCATCGTCCTCTCGAAGGATCATCGGCCTGTCCCCCATTTAGCTAGCTAGCTAGCTAGCGAGCAGATAGCGGCCATTGATTTAGTTGCTGGTAATGTTAACGAGCTACCGAGGTTTCCAATGTATTTACCAACCTAGATTTTTGTATTCGTTACATACCCTGTCCTTGCTAACTTCATATGAAAATAGAAAGGTATCTACTATTCTTTAACTGCTTATGAGTATATATATATATATATACATATATTTGATTGTTTTTCGAGTAATTCTTTCCGTAAACAACTTCAGTGGCATGCATCCAGTTTAGTGAAAAGACAAATGTAGCTAACGCATACAGAATGTGACATGCATGTCTAACGTCGGACTAACTTAAATAGTTAACATTGATGCATTAAACTATAATCTATTTTAAAAATGTCAATAGCTGTAGAGCCATCAAAGAGGGTTAAATTGACTAGATTAAAAGACCACCCAGAACTACAGTGACTATGTGGTCCTTTGGCAACACAATCTGCAAGCAGGTTAACCCATCTACCTGCAACTACACCCATCTCCCAGGTAACAATAGGCCACTATTGATTTCCTAGGCTACAGTTGCTCACCTCGGTAAGTTGTTTCACCTCCAGCAGGACCGGAGGAGAAGGGAGACAGTGTGAAAACTAAGACTGTCTCTTCCAGCATTGGAGGAGGGGGGGGAGGTGTGGGAAAACGCTCAGCCCGGGAAGTCAGCTCCGGCCCGGGAAAGGAGTCAACCTCCAGCCATCCGTTTCCCCCGGCCCCCAAAGTCTCCAAGTCAGGGTTTGGTCTCATTAGCCAGCCGATAAAGAAGCCTGCACCCATCTCCATCAAGCTGGGTGCTAGTGTAAGTACCGGGGGGGGAGGTGATCAATACAGGGAATGAGATTGTACGGCATTTCTATGTACAATAAAAATTGTGAGTCACTGACTCATGGACAAATGTGTGTGGTTTTTTGCTTCAATTTTAGAAACCCAAAGAGCCTTTACCTGTACCTGCCAAGAAACCAGCGCTGGCCTCGGTTTTTAATGACGACTCTGATGACGTGAGTTACGCACACACAACTATACTTCTGTAGATTAGTAGACTATCCAAACAGACTTTAGAGGCCACAGCTAGCCTAGTGGATAGAGCATCTGACTAGTCGATGAAAAGCTGCAAGATTGAATCCCAAGCCAGCAAGGCAATTAACTCCTGTTGTTTGTTAGGCTATCACTGTAAAAAATTATACAATGCACATGTTATAACACTAATTGTAACAATACACCTGCTGTAAAAATACACATTATAACACCTGCTATTACAATAAGTCAGGTAATAATACACATGTTATAACACCTGTTGATACAATACACCTAATGTAACAATACACATTCTATTACACCTGTTTCTCTTGTTGTCTGACAGAGTGAGGAAGAGATGCCCGCAGAAGCCAAGATGAGGATGAAGAACATTGGCAGGTGAGCTGCGTGGTTTCTTTAAGCACAATCAGTTAATATTTGAAGCATTACAGGACGGAAAACAATACCAAAAACAATACTGAACAGTCATTACCTTGACACATTTCTCAACAGGATTTCCTTTCTTAGGGACCTGCTCCACCCTGTTAGATGATATTTCCTAACAGTATTTCTGCTGTTAGGAACGTGTTCTACCCTGTTAGCGTGGTGAACATTTCGAGGCTATTAGCCAAAGCTCTCTGAGTGAGCCATATTAAGTTTGAATGATGATGAACACTTAAGATAGGAGCAGTTAATTTAACTTTGAACATTTTCAAAAATATGTTGACTAGCTGGATGTGATGTACTGTAACTGCAGGCGTTTTTAATGGAAGAAGAACTACTACAAACAGTGCATTTGATAATAAGGAAACACATATTGTCTGACATATAAATACAATATTATGAAAAAATATTAACGCAATATTAACTAGGAGTACAAAATAATGGGTTATGCCTTAGATTAATAATAGTAGTTGATGACTACCCTGGGATATTACAAAATCCCCTACATTGATAAAATGTGTATAATTCCCTATTAACATAAATACATATATTTTGTTGTCTAAGGACACCTGCCCTTATGAATAAACTCTTATGTAAATGATGTTTTGACTAATTTATACAAAATGAGTGTAAGAAGAAGTCATATTTTCCTGGAAACAAAAAATGTGCCGAATCCTCAGAATGACCCTTTTCATATTTCACCACAGGGAGACACCAACATCAGCGGGGCCCAACTCCTTCAACAAGGGAAAGCAGGGATTCTCCGACCACCAGAAACTTTGGGAGAGGAAACTCAAGTCTCAGACGGACACTGAATAATAGGACACTGCCTTAATGGTCATCAGTCACAGAAGGACATGTAGGGCTCGGCCTGGCTTGGTTGATATGACGACGGTCAGAATGCACAGTTTGTTTTGATGTAGAGTGACGTCACCTTGGTTACGCGTGCTCTTGCTTCTTTGTTTGTCTGTTGACGATGGTGTAAAGAAAATGTACATATCTAATGATGGCGGGACGTTTGTGCTGTTTTTTTATATATATATTTTTTGTGTGTACTTTGTTGTGTGGGTGATAACAGCGTGTAGAGGGAACCCTTTGAGACGACTAGATAACTTTCTATGTTCTCCAGGATATTTCACTTCTTTAAAACCGGCGGAACTGGCTCTTCACTTCCTGTACCCCCCCATGTCTTCCTTTAAATTAGGCACCGTTTGTCAGGCCGTTTGTCAGGCCACTGACCTTTCCTTGGGTTCACGTGAAATATTAACATTGATAATAGTCCAATAAACATGCATTGCTTACATTTTTTTTTATTTAATAACAAAAGCAAGTTGACCGCTACACACTACACATTCATATTTATAATTTCAGGTCTTGATGAAAGGTCTGGAAATACCAACAGTAGCTGAGGAAAAAGAATTGTGAGTTGGATATAAACAAGGTCAGCAGTTGTCTCCTTCTCACAAGAGAATTTTCCAGCTGTCAGCTGTTTCCACTTTAGCTTATTAGGCAGTTTTATTAAATCTTTATTTCCTGTTGACTACAGAATGGTTGTCATAATGAGCTTGTAAAAACTAAAGCTTTTACAATATATGCCTTACTGCTTAAGGTATGTGTTCTTCTTAAAAAAATTGGTATATATTTGATGAAAGGAAGTTACTGGAAAAGTAAGTAGCCCAGTCCCCCACCAAAACAGGCTTTAAAGAAAAAGGCTATTTTATGATACTCCGTCCAAACCCTGACATTTTACATGGAACCACTGGCCTGTCAAACGCAGCGCTGTCGAGGAGCAGGGTCTTTGTACACGTGTTCTGTAGGTTCCTTAGGAGACCATATAGAGAGATGCTGCAGGTTTTCACACAGGAAACGTCTGGATTTATGAACACGTTGGTCGATAACTAAACCACACAGTTACCCTTCGTAAACAAGCTTGCAGTGGCGTAGATGTTGAATCGTTCTCCACAACCGGTGCAGAAACTAACAGCCACTTGAGACTCCTCCCAGACCCCCCCGAGCCGGCATGGCCTTGCGGAGGGATCGCCAGAACCTCGATCCGTGGTCCGAGTCGGTAATCATCCGTCCCTGGTCTCTGGGGTTCCAGTACAGAGTGGGCAGGACTCTGACGGCCCTACTGACCAGCAGGGGCAAGGGCCCGGCCGGAGGCCCCGGGGGCCGGGAGAGAGGCGTGTGGGGGCTGGGCTCGGCGGCGGGTTCGGTGCTGAGGCTGGTTCTGGGAGCGCGGAAGGGGGGAGGCCTCGGGTTAGGAACGGTGTTGGTCCAGACGAGGAGGATCCGGAGGTGTGCGTTCTGCTGCAAGGCCCTGATACCCGTCTCCAGCTCGAACAGGCGTGTGCTGGCCATGTAGTCGGGACTCATCAGACACACCAGGCGCCGGCTTCTGTGGACGGCCCACACCACATCCTCTGTATACGCTGCAGTGGTCACACACACAGTGCAACACGTGGGTCATTCTACTGCAGTGTGGCGGAAGGGAAAACAGCTGACGGACGAAACTCTCTGGACCACATACCGCTCTTTTAATGCTGATGTTGTTTTTTGGGAGATGAACGTGGCGACGTGCAATTCCACTTCTTTCCAGACTATTCTACTCAGTCAACGGATGGACTCTGCTTTGGCAGATGCCTGAACATAACGAGACAAGGAAGTCCCTGCTAATGATACTCTGATCAAGGTGGAGCCAATGGGCCACACCCTAAGTAACTCCAAACCACACTTGAGCCAGGGCACAGCCAACGCCCTAACCTCAAGTGTGGACGGCTTGGCAGTATGAAAGGACCACTGTGCCATCTGGGAATTCTGCAGTAGACCTGTTTTTACAGAAGTTCTCTTGACTGAAGTAGTAGACTATGTACAGTGCCCTCCACAATTATTAGCACACTGAGTAAAAAGGATTGTAAAGAATTGCAAACACCCAACCTTTCATCAAGAAATAATTTCTAACCATGTGTGCAACAATTATTGGCACCCCTGCATTTAATACCTTTTTAAACCCCTTTTCCAATAAAATAGCACTGGGTCTGGTTTTTTAACATAAAATAAGGCAGTGAATATAAGGCAAGGAGACCATTCCTCTTTAAAAAATCTCTCCAGATCGTCCAGGGTCCTTTGTCCTCTTACGTACTCTCAGCTTCAGGTAGATGGACAAAATGCTTCAGTTACATTTTGTTAAGAAGAATATCTATGGGTGGCAATAACACACATGGTCTTGTAAAAAATAATTATTTGTTATTGACAGATTTGTTTTTCCCCAAATACGTTTGCTTCAATTAAAGGTTGGGTGTTTCTCATTTTCCTAAGTGTGACATTAAGCTAATTCACCAAAAGGTACATCTTATAAAACCCTTTTTACTTTACTTTAGTAGGGGTGCCAATAGGGGCACTGTAGGACAGGATTTCCTTTGAGATACCATCAACCAAGTCCAGCTCACCTCCCCCAGGCAGCAGGTCTCTCTCCAGCAAACAGAGACGGTAGCCCCACTTCTCCTCCAGAACCCTGGGCAGAAGCACCTCCAGGGGCTCCTTAGTCACATGTACTCCCCCCACCTTATCAGAGGAGGAGGTACTGGGCACATAGGACACGAAGGCGTCAAACTCCTTCTCATCTGTAGTGTCGACACAGCATATAAAAATGTTTCACCTGGACGTAAATTTACCAATGAATTCCCTTAGGGTAGAACGGGGTAAGTTGAGTCATTTTTACACTGGGGGTGTCACACCCTTTGAACATACGCAGAAAAGCTGGTGGAAAAATACACCTGCTAGAGTCTTGACTAGGACATAAATCTGATGAGATTTTTTCAATACAATACAAGGCACACTATGGTGAAGTTGCAGAGCTCCTGACGGTACAAAGAATTAAAAACAAACAGCTGGAGGCTGGGCTTTCTCCCAAATAGATCCATTATTGTGGAATGAAAATCCATCTCCTCATTAGGGTGTATGGTTACATTACATCTGGCCCAGTGTGGGAAGGTGAACGATGGGTTCGACACAGGGATGACAGGATTCATGGGTTCTGAGGGGGGGGGGGACTGCCCCCCAACCCCCCTCCCACCCCACACAGACACTCACATTCTGATGGGGCCACAGGGTCTCCAGACCCCCATCGCAGTCCCCAGGTTTGTTGCGTTGCCACGGAAACACGGTCATTCTGAATTATTTGCTAAGGTGTCCTTTTGGATCCACCATTCACAAAAGGTCATCGAGGTGCTTAAAGTGCTTGGATTTGGGACACAAAAATGTCACTACCCTCAGGATTTTCAGAGGTTTTTTTCTGGTATACTGCCCTTACAGACAAACACAGAAACACTGTGTGTGATTATTAGTCAGAATTGGGGGAGGGGGTATTTGAAGTAAAAACCAAACTATTAATGATTTCTAGCTGTATGTCTGCTATTCTGAGGTATGAAGATGTTTTAACCAAATGCATAAATGCATACGGATATTCAATAGATTTAGAAAACCCAAGGGAAATGATGCATAACTGTATGGATTCAGATTTAGAAACACAGATGTGCAGTGTCAAATTACCATTGAGGGAAAAATGTAATATATTGGGTTGGTTTGCTATTGCGCCAAAGGTGAAGGCATGGTATAGAGTCAACACACAGAACAGCTATAGCAATTATGAATGTTACAATGACAAAGGACTCCACATTGCATGACCGAATCTATATGCAACGTCATCAAGGGGGTCTGTGAACAACAGCAGAGGTCTGACTGGCATAGGTGGGCCTGGAGCTTCAATGTTCCACATCGCAATCAACCCACAGTATGCCCTCACGAAGGACATGGTGCCCTGCTATTCCTTCAATTACTTGTGTACCCACTCTCTTTTTGTAATAGCAGTGTGGTTTAGAAACCTATGCTAACCGTTTCCTTTATGCAATCCATGACATCCTGTGCATCAACTAGGCGCTAAGTGTGGTGCGGTTGAAGGGGGTTGAGTTCAGGCCTGCCCAGGTGGCTTCCGTCTGTGTGTGTGTGTGTGTGTGTGTGTGTCTGTGTCAATATCCTACATCAGTGTCCCCCAATTTAATTAGCAAAGGCGGTGGTCACTCGTCCTCGGGTCCACATGTAAGCCAGGCAACAAAACACTTTAACATAGGAATTTCAGACAAGAAATTGCAACGATGCAAACAAAAGAAACAATACAATCGTGTGTGTTCTGTGTAGGTCAGGGAAGCTGACGGTTAAGGGTGTGAGAGTAGGATATAAATAGCAGTTCCTGTTATTTGGAAAATTCGGTTCCCCAACCGTAACAACAGAATAATTGTGTGTGTGTGTGTGTCTTCGTGTGTGATTTAACCTACCGATGTTGATCTCCTTGTATGGGCGATAGACTCGGTAGAGAATGGTGATCTCCAGCCAGTACATGTGTGTTGCGATACCGAGGCTGACCAGCAGGAGCAGAGACACCAATGGGCACAGTATTACCAAAGCAAGTGACGCTATTGGAGAGAACCAACACAACACATCAGGAGTTATGTTATTCGGGTCAGATGCAGTTTTGGCTATGCATCCCTAACATTTAAAGCCGGGGCGATAATTCGGAGAGTGAATAATGGACTTTCTATTACTTAAAAGGTCCAAATGTTTGATGTATTGAAGTACGGAATAGAACCAAGTCAACGTTTAAACGCTAAAACCATATCGGCTAACATTTCTATTTTAAAGCATCCGACGGTGTTTCCTCTACTGGGGAAGCCAAACGGACTAGTCATGCTAATTTACTTTCAATTAGGCCTACGTATTTCAAATGTATGTTTCACAAGTGGGATATTTTTTTTGTTTCTGTTAGGTATTGCGTAAGTGGACTACAGTCTGAAAACATGGTAAACAGAATAGTATTTTAACCACATGGACAGTCAATCCTGCCATTCCTGGATAGGTATATGTTTACATTTTTCCAGAAATTTCTAACAAAACAACGGAAGGTAACAGCGAGAAAGATGATCTCAAAAATGGTGTTAGATTGCAGCTTGTACCTTTAGGTTTCCTGATCAGCTTGATGGTGGCGCTGCTGTTACCTACAGAGTTCTGGGCCAGACATGTGAAGATGGAGTCCAGGTGTATCAGCTTCACCTCTGGGATCTGAGCTGTCCTGACCACCAGGAACTCTTCAATTGTACTCATATTTACTTGCCTAGACACAAACTCCATTTGAGTTCCAAATGCCACACTATTCCCTATATAGTGCCACACTTTATACCAGCACACTAATAGATTGCATAGTTTGAGTGGTAGATAGGCATATAATAATAACACTCACAGCTCACCCATCTTCATAGTTTCCATTCTGCCACCTGGGTTGTTATGGGAACTGACCCACCACTCGACCATGGGTTCAAAGGTTTTCTGGAACCCAAACTGCACCTTACACTCCAGAATGTGAGGCTCACCTGGTGATGAGACAGAGTATGAAGCTACAACAACATTGTAAGTGTGACAGAAACGTGACATCCTGTTGGAAACATTTATTAAGTACCTCTATTACCATCCTGTCAAATCAGTTGTATCTCATTTTCTTTGCTAAACCAATCATTCATTTTAGGAAAATTTTGACTTTCCAACTAGAAAGAGATTAAAGGTGGAGTGGCTCTTTATAACAGTTTCCATGTTTTATGGCTGTGATGTGAAACGAAATTAGGATTATGCAACTATTTTACCACAGCCCCACAAAAGGTTTTGAATATGTGGCCGGTTTATATTAAGACACTCAATTAACTGTCAATGACATTTTGTGCATGAATAGAGCAAAATCTTTGAGCAAATCATGTATATAAAATATCTAGGTATAATTTAGAAATGAAAAGAAATGCTTTTACTGAATTTATGTTACTCTTTGACCTCATTAGATATTGTAGATTGATGTACAACAAAGGAGGAATCCTTTATAATCTGCCATGTCATATCTGTCAAGTCTTTTTATTGACGTGGGCGCTGTCTAACAGCAACAGTGCCCGTCCTTTGAACATGACCCGTAGTTCGAGTCTAGTGCCCTTTAAGAGACTAGGAAGTTATTTGGGCGGGCAGGTCATGACCCAGGAAAACAATATCAAGTCAGCTTTAAGGTAAAGAGAAGTTGATCACATCAATCAATCCACCCCGTATCCATGCCATTCAATAAATACACTCACCTAGCTCCACAAGTTCGGTCTGGTTGTTAAGGGGATAAATCATCCGTGGTGGGACGTGAGTGTCCTGTGCTGTTGAGGCAAAGTTGTGTGTGTCAATGCACTTGTTGTCATGCAAGTGTGTGTATGTGCATTGACTTGGCGTGTGCGCTGTGTTCATGTGCGAGCGCTTTGCGAGACAGCAAGAACAGTCAACCCATACTCACCCCTGACCGAGACCTTCACATGTCTTCTAACTGTCCAGGACATTCCATTGTCTTGTCTATATGTGTAGTCACAAAAATAATTATTCTCATCCTCCTCGTAAACATTGTTCAGGTAAAGGATCTGGCTGTCCACCACAGAGATGCCCCTGTTCTTAAGTGAGCATACGGGTCTCTTCTCCTGAAGAAGAAATGCATGTGAGGGAAATCTTAAAGAACTCAAAGGTCCCACATTGTAAATATTGACGTACAGGTGGATTTTGAAGGATCTGTCGGTCCTCTACAGAGAGACGGCCCTGTTGTTCTTTAGCTACACTAGTAATAAGAAACACACAGGTGTTACATTCTAAAGAGATATGCATAGGAAATCCATTCAACAGGGAAACATACTGGTGAAGCGTTCTGAAGAAATAGGTACAGGAAGTCAATTCTACGGAGATACATACATGTGCGACATTCTTAAGAGGAGCTACATGTGGATATGGATCTGGGTGTGTTGACACACATGATACTGCAGGCTCTCTAGATTAAATCAGATTTTATGTTGTGGGCCTCACAAACATCAAGTTGCCCATCCATTTTCTGGTTGCAGTAGAATCGCCCCATATTCACCTCCGAAATAATAAAACCTGACATTCACTCATCCATCAAGTAATTCTGTATCTGCCTTTTAAAGATAAACACCTTTATCACCTGGTACCATGTGACACTCTGACCTCTGACCCCCGAGACAGTGCCATTTCCACAGTTGACCCCGGGGCAGTAGATCTTGCCACCTTGACCCAATATCAGAGTGTTCCCAGTCTGGTCTGGATGCTTACAACCGAGACTGCCTCTCTTCAACACCTCTAAAGAGAAGTGTAGCATGGTACCGCTGTAGGAACACACATTTACATTCAGTTTTATCAGTAAGGTAAGCATTTTTGTTGCTTCTTTGAAGAGAACTTATCTTGTGACTGGGCATGTTTGGGTAGTTGGTTTACCTCACTCCTTCATTTGACCAACACTCAATACACTTCTGATCTTGTGAATCGCAAATCAGCCCTGCCACTTGTTTTGCTTAGTGACAATTTCGGTTATTCATCTTGCACGAGTCTTGAAATTAGGCACAAATGCATTTTTCATAATTAAGCTTGCCTACCTATTATTTAAAAAAATGTGGCCCCAGCTAAAGGATTAGCCTACGTGGGCATGAATTTGTTTTGGAGGGATTAGAAATCGAATTGGGTTGCCTTGCTGTGCTCTAGCTGTTCTCTTGTAAAATAGAGTCAACATTAGCTTTTTCATTAGAGTGATATAGAGTCAATACTAACCAAGTCAATTAGGATCAAATTGAGTCAATACTAACCAAGTCAAATGGAGACAAAAAGAGTCAATACTAACCATGTCATATAAAGTCAACATTAGCCCTTTCAAATAGTCAAATAGTGTAATGATTAACCATGTCAAATAGAGTCAAAGAGTGTCAATACCAACCATGTCAAAAAGTCAAACAGAGTCAATACTAACCATGTCAAGCATGTGTACGTCCCAGAGTGGTTTTCTGAAACGTTTGAGAACCAAAGCGCGTTCCCAAATCTTGTCACGGCCACATCATCTATAAAACGTTTTCTATCGCCATTGGTTTCCCCGTCTGTCCTCAACCAATTGGCTTCCTCTGGTCTGACAGAGATGTTGTAGAGGAGTCCACAGGCACCAGTAGAGCGTGGCTTGGCACACTGCATCACAAACACGTCTCCAGAGATCGCTTTGTAGCGATACGTCTCTGTCGCCAAGCCTGGTTTCAAGCCATCAGCTGTACAACACAACAGCATACAGATTTGAAGTAGCCAAATGCTAATACCATAAAATGCACCTGGTCTATTTGCAAATCATTCCTATCTGGTAAAACTTAGAAAGAGTTCATCTTCATTACAATAGCTATACAATACAATTACTTTTGTACAATAGCTTGATGTGGTTTGAATGGGAAAGATGAAAAGATAAATACCTTCTTTTTCCCCCCAATGACCTTCACATACGTGGTTCTGCAGTAAGCAAGTGGTGATGATGAAAGCCAGTGTGACTCCAGTTAGCATCCTTTCTCATCCCTTCATTCGTACCAAACACACCAAGCCCTCTGCAGCCAGCTGGCCTTCAGTCTCACATCTCCTTCTGATCTAGCTTTCTCTGAAACCTTTGCATTTTCAGAACTCTACAACCGGAAGGGGATTTCTTAGCAATCAGAGAATTATCTAAACTAGTTTCGCTGCATTCGACTGAGCTGCACTGTTGCTGTCGAGGCTCAATGCATCTAAATAGAAATGTATAATCTTATCTATCCTTTATCTCAACAGTTGATAATGTGCTATGTGAGAAACAGTTTCCTCGCCGCAAATCTTGTAACATGTCTTCAGCAAGTTCCTGTCTAATATGCTGCAAATGTCTTTGGTAAAACGCTGCATCACGATTCTCTTGAACTAGTAACATCTTGTAGGTGTTGAGCAAACGTGTGAAGTGTTCAATGTACAAGCCAGACTGTTCTGTGATGTAGCTTAGAAAAAGCTGTTCCTATACCATAAGGACATAAATGCATTACAATTGTATTTTAGTGTATTTTCTAAACAAAAAAGTGTTTAATTTATAGGACAGTATTTTATACAATTTGTTTTGTGTTAGATCTGTCTGTTTAGTTGCAATACTTGTGGTATATTTCTTCCCTCTCTGAAGATCGGACAAAATTTGTTGAAGCACTGTGCATTTGTAACCAACTATTACATAACTGAAATAATAAAAAAAACACAGTTATATTAGTTGATTTGTTCTTTGTTTACCAAGGCAATTGACTGAGCAGTCAAACATTCTCATTTACAGCAACAAACTAAAAAAATACATACAAAGTCAGTCATAAATGATAAAGGATTTGAGGCATTTGGTTTGTTTTCAAACAGCTGACTGAGTCTAATTAATGTTACAAATGGCACCCGATTTCTGATATTAATATTATTAACAAGGTCAAATATCTGAATGTAATCTCAGTAGAAATCTCAGACAAAACACAAAAAAATAACAAATGATTAATAAATTATGTAATTGATGTAGTAACCCTGTAGCAGGTAGTAATCATGCTCTACTGATAATGTGGATTATGTGTACAGTCTATAAACAGTATGTTGCTTCTACTTTATGTTATTGTGTTTAGCAACATTTAAAAAGATCAAATAAAATAACAGAGTTCAATAACCCATATGAAAGGACCATAGAAGTGCATGTTTTCAAAGTCACTGATGTTTCGTGTTCGATGAATTGCTACTGGGCTAACTATCTTGTCTAGAGGTTTGTTCCCAAAACAGTAACAAAGATAAAAAGATTGATTAAGAGCCAATTCAATTCTTCTGGCCACTGAAAAAGACAACAATAAAGTCTCCCAATAATAACAATGATAATGAATGTTAAAATGTGATCATGCTTTCAGTGAGACAAGTATACAGGCTGTCAGAAGGGATGATTTTCAATCTTCTTATATGAAGGAACTTCAAATATATATGTGAAATATATTAATCATCGAACTGCCAATTTGATTCCTGAGAACCCCATGGAACTTCTGAGCTATCAGTTATTCTACACATTTTACAATATTAAAATGTAATTTTAAAGCAACTAATATTAGAGACAAGCAAGTGGATATTCCATTCTCTACCGAGTGAAACAGCACCATATTGTAGATTCTATTATAATCACAGAAGGGTTTTCTCATCACTTGAGAGGGACTGTTTGGTCCTGGCTGGCATACGGTAGCGAAGCTCCTTCCAAAAGGATGAGGTGAGGGGTTCAGAGTTGGAACCCTTCCAGGTGACCTTGTGTCCAGATTGGACCAGCTGCTGCAGGACCTCAGGGACCGAGTCAAGAGTCAGATTCTCCTGAAAATTACAGATAACAACGTAGCTAGAGAATTTCCCTGAAAATGAGTAGGGTAAACGGTATGCCACTGGATTCTGTTTTAACAGTTTGGATAACGTGCACTTTAATCAATTGACACTGTTTCTTAAATGACACCCTATTCCCTATATAGTACACTACTCTATGGTCCCAGGTCAAACGTAGTGCACTACATAGCATATAGAGCACCTACTTGGGTGTCTGGGGTTAACCATGTTCCTGGGGTTACAAACCCGTATTTGACACTGTTTAGGACCATGTGGTGATCTGTGAGTACCTGGCTATCTTGGATAGATCCAGTGTCTGATCCGACTTCTGTCTGGATGAGGACCAGGCGGGTTTGCCGTTCTACTAGCGCAGCATGGAGCCCGGTGAGCAGACTGTACTGGCTGTCCTGCCTTGGGTTCAGCCCCGTGCCACTGGACACCAGGATAAGGCGACGACTCTTCTCTATGGAGGCTAGCACAGCTTCAGACACCGCTAGACACAAACACATCAGATTAAACCCCAAGGTGCATGCAAGGAACACCCAAATACAAACCTACACAGAAACACACACACACAGAGAGACACTCATAGACACTCACACACAAACACAGACACACCACTAAACGTCAGTTGACTCACCCTCGCCAGGCAGGACGTCTCGATCAAAGAGACACAGGCTGTAGCCATGCTCCTCCTCCAGCACAGCCTCTATTTTATGCCTGTCCTCTTCACTCACACCTGACCCTGTGTCGCTCGTACAACACAGCACGAAGGCGTCATAACACTTCCCATCTGGAAGAAACCATTTACACCAGTTATAACAAAGCACAAAGGCATCATAACAGGACTTATGACAAGTCAGGTGTAGGTAACTTAAATCAGTGGCAGATCAAGTCCGGTACACATTACATTTGTGCAATCATTCCACTTCCTTGATACTCCTTGTGTAGTTTGTATATGGCACAGAGTACAAGAAGTGGAATTCTAGCTCTCGATATTAGCCTACAATATCTACTTTCTGGTGTTATTCTCACCGGAGGCGCTGTGAGGATGCAGACCCAGATCATCTCTGAGAAACAAGACAATGTCCACCTTCAGCTGCACATAGACTACTGTCACCAACACTGCAGAAACCATAACAACTCCCACTATACCAAGGACCAGGAAGTGGTTCTGGGAAGGTCCTAAAAGTGACAATAAAATGGCCATGCAAGCATGAACACAAACACTCAAACACAAACACGAAGTAAAAGGCAAGTACAGAAATTAAGCTGATTGTAAAACAGCTCTCAATCTACTGTGTCTTTAACACAAAATGATTGGCGTCCAAACGCACAAGTGATAAGAATCTATTTTTATGGGAACTTGTTGATAACGTTGCATACTAAACCAAGAAATTAAGACAGGGTTCTGGGAAATAACAATTTAAATCAACAAATTCTTACATTTATGGTTGTGCAAGCTATAGCATATTCATTCCACACAACAGCAATATACCTGTATAGACACACTGTTTCAATGGGATTGCAGTGGGGTTACAATGTGGTGGAAAATCCCTTTAAGAACCTGGTTGACTTACTCTTCTGCTTTAAGGTGATGGAAGCAAGAACGTCCCTAAAGGTTGACTGCAGTTTACAGGTGTAGTTACTGTTCAGGTGCTCCTCTGACACCTGCTTTATAACCAGCGATGCCTCTACGTGGTCTGGCTTTCTAGAGAAAACATTAAAGTGTGTTGTCTGGTAACTATGGAAAAACAATATATGACTTTATGTAGTAAGGACAAGTACAGGACAAGTGTTCTTTATAATGTATAATCAGAACAGAACCAAGTGTTCTTTATAAAGTATAATTAGAACAGAACCAAGTGTTCTTTATAATGTATAATTAGAACAGAACCAAGTGTTCTTTATAATTAGAACAGAACCAAGTGTGCTTTATAATGTATAATTAGAACAGAACCAAGTGTTCTTTATAATGTATAATTAGAACAGTATCCAGTGTTCTTTATAATGTATAATTAGAACAGTATCCATATGCTCACATCGAATAATTATAAAACACTGGCAGTGTGTCATTGTTCTTCTCCAAAAAAGACTTGTTTGCCAACCAGAAAAGGACCCCAAAAGAATCTCCCATGACAGCTCTACAAACCACCACGACAGGGGATCCTGGAGAACATACACAAAACATGTTATAAGACTATTGGTGCCGTATAATAGAGATATGGATTAGGATTTGTTAATACTGTCATGATTATATTACGCCTTATGAATACATCATAAAGAACTTTAGTTAAGGGCCAGCAAACATCCTGGAAACTAGAACATTGTACAATTACAACAAATTATTTATATTGCTTACTGATTTGGCTTGATACACACATAAAGACACAGGAAGACACAAACACATCTATACTTCCGTCATTTAGCTGAATCCCTGATCCAGAGTCTTTCTGGAATGTAATAAATGTAGTAGAGATACTCACCCACATCTACTTCAATAAATGCCCCATCTTTAGGTGTGTTGATCGTTGGAACCAAATGAGCCGATCCTGTAAATAAACGACAATACAAATATTTGAAAATAATGTATAGTAATGTAAATATCAATGTCGGTTTAATGTCATGCCCATTTCGAACTTTGACCCATTATATAGTCAATTAAACACATATGTTGTTCGACATTTAATATATTTCACAAATTAATCTGTTTTGTGTTTTTAATTCTCTTTCATTTGAATTTAAATGGAATGAAGCCAAACCTTGATATGAGGTTGTTCACTCTTTTTCTTACCTGGTTGAACTGTCCGCTCCATCGTTCTTGACTTGGTAAACACTTGTCCATCAGAAGGGTGTGATTTATAGGAGTAGTATGAGGTGCATGTGTAATTGCCACTGTCCTTTGCATCAGCCCTTTCCAGGTATCCACTTCTAAAAGAGGAGTCCAACTCTGAGTCACAGTCCTGCAACACATTCATTAAACACAGATTCTGTAAAAAAAACTGATAATATACAAGTAGTACATAGTAAATATCAGGTAATACACATGTACAATCGAAGTAATACCAAGGAAATACACATGGATAATATGCAGGTAAAACAATGTTAATATACATGTAATATACAGGGGATTTCCACGTACTACACATGTAATACACCGGTATAAACCAGGTTATACAAAGCCAATATACAGGTAACAGACAGGTTGATGCTAATCTACAAAACAATAGTTGTTGCATTTTATGACTAAAGGAAATGAAATGGTGTCTCGAACTCCAAAACTTGCAATGACACCCAGTAAACCGGGCTTGGGAACATATTCTAAAACAGGGAAATACCCAGTAAGATTTGATCTAACGAATTGTCAACATCCTTTTTGATACTACTTTGTCAACCGCTGACGGAAAAAATGCATTCACCAAGAGGACATAGTGACATACGGCAAGCTCTTCCAGCACTATTGTACCAGATGAACAAACCTTGATTGCACAACTATATCAAGGGTGCCAATCATTCTGGAGGGTACATAATGTCTTTAGTAATAGCAAAGTGCCAGTGAGAGGAACACGGTATAAAAGACACTCAACACCAAGAAATATTCACAACTACTTTTCAACAAGCTAGGAACCAAGAATAGAAGCAATACCTTGTACCACGTAGAGTTAAGTCTTGTGAAGTTCTGTTCTGGGATGTGGTCATCTGTACATGTTAATTCATGGCAAGACTCTCCCTGGAAGCAGTCAGTCACATACACGGCCAAGTCAGCGTAGCACTTGTCAGAGAACACCGTGATGTTGAACCCCATCATCTTTAGGGTCTGACCACCGGCTCCACTAAAACACATCAGACACAAAGAGGGTTGAATGAATCAAATCAATCATCCCATTACCCAAACAACCCACGAGTCAATCAATCAACCGATCGATCAACCGAATATTTCACAACAACTGATCACATTAAGGAAGACAAAAAAACGAAAATGGAATTAGATACAAATCAAATGAGTATAACAGGCAACTTGAATATACCTATTGACGGACACTTACATTACTGAGCAGAAGTAGGACCCTTGGTCGTTTGGAGAGACCCTCAGTATTATCATAGTGTCCCCAGACTCCCATCTCCCAGGCCCAGAGTGGTTGTTCCATGTCAGGGTCACGTTCCCATCGTTGTACTCAGTCTGGAAGTGACTCAAAATACTGCACTTTAGCACCGCCATCTCCCCGTCCCGAACATAGAGTCTGGACACTTTAGGTGTGGGCGAGCCTGTGCTCATCAGTTCTGCGAAAGAAAGTCAGAGACAGAAGCCCTCAGTAGGGCACACAGGGCAGCCTATCCTGATTACATAGCTCTACGTCTGCCAAGTGGATAGGGAACAGGACCATTTGGGACACAGTTTAAGTGCAGAGAGGGGTTTTCCTACTCCCAAAAGCTTCTGCCATGTTAAGAGGCAACTGCAGCTGGGATGTGCAATAGTACAAAACAAATCATACTGAAAGGATAATCATATCTTAAATAATGTTGCAAGGAATTGGTTTGTTGTAATACATTTCCTCTGGATCAGTTTATTACATGAACGTGAGTATTCCAAGTTATTCCAACAGACCTTTGGTTGCAGAGAGGACGAGGACCATGAACAGTGGCTTCATCATCAAGTTCTTCTCAATTCACAAACAGAAAAACACACACAGCACAACGAGATTTAGTTAAAAAGTGAAAATAGGTCCCTTGAACAGGAGGTAATCCAATAAATACAAAATGTTGCCTCGGCATTATACGTATTATGCAAATAAACTTTAGATTGAGCCATTTAAATATTTAAGCCCCTTTATTACTTAATGCTAAGGAGGGCTTTGTCCTGAATCTATCCACATTCTGACTATTCACAGATTTTCAACGGGTGTAGACCACTAAAACACAGATTGCCACGTGATTGTGACCAGACAGTAATCTGACAGTAGGGTACTCAAATTGACGAAATGTTTAGGATAAATGGAATTAGAATGTCATGTCTGTAATTGGGGGCAAAGTAGCAAGGCTTCAGGGCACCCATTGTGTTTGCACGTGTTCAACTTCTTATTTTGCCAGAATGGAATTCTAACGGCATGTCTGTATTATTATTTCCACATTTAATATATGACTAAACAGCTGTGAGTGGGAGGTATCCCAAATTAGTCGATCGTTCTTTCACAAAAAGTCAGCAGATAGGTTTGGCTACTTTAATAGAACAAGCCCTATACATTTTTGATTAACATAGTGTTTCTCTAATGTGCGATTTGTCAGTTCTTGCACTTTTTGTATCCCAAGTTAAGCGTTGTATAAAACATAATATCGATATTTTTCACGTACAAATATTCATACTATTGTTAAAGTATATATTATATACATAAAACTATATACTATATAGTATATACTTCTCCTATGGAAAATCCAGGAGTGGGCAAAGATCTGCCCTAAAGTGCCACGTCCAGATGTCTTAATTAATCTGATGTCAAAATACTAGAAAAACTGAAAAAGTCTGGGTGTTGGTTTTAAAAACAGAAGAATAACTTCACGCAACAGAAAATATTAGTAATGCCTGTTTAATGAACGGGCAAGTGTGGTCGCTGTGAGACTAGGAGAATAAACTAATAACAACAAAAGAAAGTTACTCACTTACCATATTTTATTTGACCCACGATAAAGAAACGGCCAAAGTTGAATGAGAAAAACTAAACAGAAACTCAAATAATCCTGACACTGGGAGGTGCTTCTAAAGGTTAGTTAGGTTATCAAAATAATTGTCATTTACTTGTTTTCTTGGGCAGTAGTGCCCTCCGGTGCTTGACCAGTAATCATTTTATGTAGAAAACAATATTGGTCTATCCTTCGGATGGGGCAGTGGAAGGGAAGACATTAGTTTACATTCATACATGATTTTCTGTGGACGCAAATTGTATTGTTAATCTTTGGAAACTAACGGATATTTTTGGGAGTTCTCCGTTACTTGTTCGTGTTCTGTGAAATGTTGTGCAGGTTTCACAGAAAACCAAACCACCCACTGAAGGGAAGCCATAGTGGTTGCTTACATATGTTAGTTGGCTTTGAACTACCCACGACCAAGGCTGGGTCTGTCTGCTTCTGTAACATCACACATGCCAACAGTGGCAGGAAAGTTTATGCGAGCAATGAGCAGTATAGAGAAAGAAACTAGCCAGTCCGTCTCTAGCCAACGTCATTACACTTCTACATTCCCAGAAAATTGAGATACAAGTTTCGTATTCACAACTACGCATTTCGTTTCGTTTTAATTGCACAGGTTTCTTTTTGGCATAGCATCCGAGTTGGCTGTGATTCTTGGCCAACTGAAAGTGAGCTACTGCTGTTGGTGAATCAAAACTGCCCCACTCCTTTAGGCCGTGTCATTATTCGTTTTTAGTGAATCGCTCTCTTTCTTGGAAATACCCGTGGAAGGATTTATTTTCCTCTTCTCTGAGGGATACACGGTGAAGGCCTTGTTATCACAGTGGTTACACATTTACAAGAGGGATATTCCTGTCGGACTTCTCCTAAAAGCAATTAAGCGTCCAGCATCGCACAGTAATTCACTATTCAATACAATTCTGAGACTTTGTGGACATGACTGCAATAATATGTTGCCAAAACATATAGCCTATACAATAAAACAATGACAATATTCTACAACCAGACAAGCAGATCACAGCAACGCCATCAGTCGGCTTGATTCCAGCTAAGACAGCGCTGCAAATGTTTTCTGCAACATTATAAATCGGTCTTGTCGTGAACATTAGTCTTCATTAAACATCAACATCGTTAATCTTGAATTTGCCTATGAATAAAATAAAATTAGAAAACTCGAAAAAAAGGGTTTCAACGGGTTTCCTTAACAATTATTAAATGAATGTATCTAAACAAAAGGCCATGAAAAGTGTTAAAAGTGTTTTTTTTAATTTATTCTTTATTAAATATGTTATTATTTCATCTTTTTACAGATGTAAAAACGAACTATGTTAGCATTGTAACGAGAAGACTCAAATGAAACGCTTTATTACACACAGTTCCTGACGCTACATAATTAGGTAATGCGGGTATTTATTTTTATTATCTTGCTATCTTCTACTACAAAGTAATCATCACCGTAAATATGAAGTCCTATTTGCTTTTGGAAGGAAGACAAAATAGCCAAACAATAATATTAAATAATAATCCTGTTGTACAAAAGCTTGGCAATGCGGGGGGTAACAAGTGGGTCAATTGTTACGTCGCTCTTAGCAACAAGCGGGTGAACGTTGGAGTTCACTGCTCGGGCGCATTTCATATCGAGATTTATTACCCGAGGAAAAGCACTGTAATGGGCTATCAGATGTGCAGAATCCGGAAGCCTCTGGATTCAACTAAAACCCATTAGTTTTATTTTCTTTTGTCTTTGAACATAAGATCGTCGGAACCCTTTCTCGGATTGGCGAGATGACCGACTTGTTATCCGTGATGTCCTTGGCGGAGAGGAAGTCATTTACAACCCTGTCCCAGCTCTCTGGAAACGGTCAGGACAGGACGTACAATGCAAGCCTATTTTTTTTGTATATTGTAGGTTTATTGCAGTAGAAAACTTGTTAAAAAAATTAAATAGTTTTATGATGATGGATACATTCTCTACGAGCTTATATAAAAACGAATGTAAGAAAAGTCTAGTAGAATTGTTACTGGATATGCCCATATAAAAATATAAGCAATCCATTATTTGAGATAAAATAAAACTCCAAATCACAAAATGGCTTTTTTGATTAGGGAAGATACATTTGGCACTACATTTAAATTATTTGACCATATTAGCTCGAATTTACTTTATGTATTGGTCTAGCACTCTTGACCACTAGGTAAAACAGCCGCCAATATATAGCTGATATACATTTTCACATGCATTGCTTTCTCATAGGTTTTGGTTACATTGTTATAGCCATTTGTATTGTTAGGACATTTGATATGAATAAGTTCTACTTTATCCCAGATGTCGACAATATTTGGTCAAATGTGTCAACTTTCGTGGAACAACAGATGACTTTGCAAAAGGTGAGAGGGTTTAAGACCATATGTTTGAACATCAAAGCTTAAATATCTATTTTGCGATTTGACATTGACATGTGCTGCCAACTATTCTATGATAGACCACTTCAGCATGGAAAGTTTAGAAGGGCACGCGAAAAGCTCAGACGACAACATGACGTTGTGTCTATTTGTCTTCTTAGGGGGTTTACATTGCAGGCCTGGGAACCTTCACCTTTTCTCAGCAGAAGCTGGATTTGGGCAACAAGTTTGTTCTGATACAGAGGCCCATCTTCCTGCTCGCTGAGAAACTAGCCCAGGCACATGGCCTCAAGCAGGTCAAACCACTGTCTGCAGGTCAGAAGTGACCTGCGAAACACAACACACACACGAGCAAGACAAATTACACCCACACACACTTTTACCATAAACATATATCCAAGTGGGGACATGATTCCCATTCCGTTGCTGTCAGCGCTTGGGTTTAATGTGACTAATCGCATCAGACTATTAGTTAGAAGTCAAGTCCCCCAGGCGATACAGTATCCAGGGCAACAGACTAACGACATCTTTAGGTCTCGGACGGGTGAGTTAATCAACACAAGGGTCCGTTACACTGACACAAGGAATGTGTCACCTGTCCGTCATCGCAGCAGGGGACGTGCCAATGGTCCAGCTCAACTTCACGGCCCTGTCGGCGGAGAGTCCGTTTGAGCGTGACGTGGTGGAGGGCTGTGTCCGGGAGACCCTGCTGGTGCTGCTGCGCGCCGTGGCAACCGGACGCTCGGTGCTCTTCACCCTCCGCGGCGTCGGGGCACTGTGGTTCCGCCAGGGCCACGTCAAGATGAGGTTCTACCGCCACTTCCTCTCCAACATGGACGGCAGCGGCAAGCAACTCTGGGCCCGATATAATGTCAGTTGATATAATGTCAGTTGATATAATGTCAGTTGGGTGGATTTGTCTGTTTGTCTCTGTGTGTGTGGACCAGAGTGGAGAGATAGAGATATAGTGTCAGTTGGGTGGATTTGTCTGTTTGTCTCTGTGTGTGTGTGTGGACCAGAGAGGAGAGATAGAGATATAGTGTCAGTTCGGTGGATTTATCTGTTTGTCTCTGTGTGTGTGTGTGGACCAGAGAGGAGAGATAGAGATATAGTGTCAGTTGGGTGGATTTGTCTGTTTGTCTCTGTGTGTGTGTGTGGACCAGAGTGGAGAGATAGAGATATAGTGTCAGTTGGGTGGATTTGTCTGTTTGTCTCTGTGTGTATGGACCAGAGAGGAGAGATAGAGATATAGTGTCAGTTGGGTGGATTTGTCTGTTTGTCTGTGTGTGTGTGTGTGGACCAGAGTGGAGAGATAGAGATATAGTGTCAGTTGGGTGGATTTGTCTGTTTGTCTCTGTGTGTATGGACCAGAGAGGAGAGATAGAGATATAGTGTCAGTTGGGTGGATTTGTCTGTGTGTGGACCAGAGAGGAGAGCGACAGAGACATAGGAAAGGTGTGCCTGTTAGAGGGTTTTAAGTGCATCTGTGTTTCATTTTCCTTGATGCCCATCTCCTTTTACTCTTCTGTCAGAGACCTGGCACCAGCAACTCTACACTGTCTGGGAGGTCATCCAGCAACCAGCAGCCAGGGACCAGCGTCACCATCATCCTTCCCAGGATTCCCCCTGAACCACTGGGCAAGGTCCGAGGAGAGGAGGTCCCCGGCCAGGTCCAGGCAGACTCAGACCGGAAGGAGGGGAGTGGTGAGGGAGTGCTTTATTGTAAAGACACTCTAGTCCCCTATGTAGTGCACTTCTTTGGTTTGGATTTTTATCATTACGCTTGTTGTCCATCATTGTCATAAGTATTTCTGATGAACTGTATTCCTGCTATCAGACCCTTTTTACATGTGTTTATGTGATATTGCTTTTGCTGCTAAATAATTTACTGTAGTTTAAATTTAGTTGTATCCTTTGCAAGGGGGGAATACATGTTGAATTATACCTGAACAAAACCTGCCACCAAGACAACCAATCAATGACAATCCTTAAGGACGTAATCCACAACATATAATTTCCTTCTTACTGTATCTTCAGCTTTGTATCCGGTCTAACAGAGTTTGTCGGTTCAATTTACCCCTAATTCCGCGATGGAGTCGTCAGTGATTTCCTGTTTATTGCACCCTGGTTCCAGGAAAACCAGTAATTCTTTTGAAACACCATATTTTCCGTGTGTACCTAGAGTGCCCGGTTACTCCGCGGACCAGAACCAGGCAGACCGTGGACCCGGCCAAAGTCAATGGGATCAGTCTGACTGAGGACTTGGAGCCCAGACCTCCTGCAGAGGGCAAAACTGACCGGTACTGTTATTGTGGTCCGTTGTTCTGACCCCCAACAGAACATGTGCCCTGTCGGGCCATACTTCCTTTATAGTGGACTATACAAAAGGAATAGGGCAGCTTATTCTATTAACAGTAGTAACTGTCTAACTACTGTCTAACTAACTGGTATAGCTGATGGAAAACATGAATGGAAAATGAATGGACTTATGCTAACAACGTGTTAGTTGCCAAGGGAAATAAATTAATATTTGAATTGTAGTTCACTCCAATACAATTCTATGGTCTCCATCAAAACCAAATCTCCATCTATGGTCTCCATCAAAGCCAAATCTCCATCTATGGTCTCCATCAAAGCCAAATGAGAATGGTTTTTGGTCCAGGCTTAAGACAAAGTTAGGCACTACTATAGGGCCATAGTCATAAAGGACCCCAGTGGGAACCCTTTAAGCCTGTTCTATAACACACACCTGACTCTCACCCTTCAACAGATTGCATATGTAACAGAACACCACTGAGGAAACCAGTGTTTTATTAATGCAACACTGTCATAATGACTGACCCGACCTATGACCCAACAGGTGCCCTTGTCAAACTCCACTGATCTGAAAGGTACTGACCGGGCCCCCGAAAAATGCTCACTAGCCTCCAATCCAGGGCTTTTAGACCTCTGAGAAGCAGTGATCAAGTGCACACTCTGGCAGGAAAGGTTTATCTGGCCAAGGCCCATCTGCAGTGCTTGTGTTACCGTCCCGTCCCGACGCAGAGGCTCCATGAATGATGCACGCCGTCTCCCGGTGCTCCCAAGTGGCACCCTAATCCCTGACAAGTGCACTACTTCTGACCGGGGCCACATGGCGCGTCGGTCGGAGCAGTGCACAGTGTAGATGAACGGGCGTCCATTAGTGGTGACCTGTCATCGCCAGGCCATTCAGAGGGCATTGAGGTTGATCAACTACCCCCAGTAGCCATGGCCTCGGAAACTAGAGCCTCCCCATACCCCCGGACCTCCCCCGGAGTATCCAATGGCACACTATTCACTATGCGGTGCACTTCTTTTGACCAGGGCCCCGTTGGGTTCAGAACTTGCGCGTTCGTTAGGGGACAGGGCGTACCGCACGAAGAGAATGACGGCCTCATGGGTTTGATTAGCTGAAGCAGTGTCGTTCACTGGTGACTGTGTCCCCGCTCACAATGTCCCGTAGGCGCACAGTGTCCATCCTGCCACCGGAGGGCGCTGTGAAGGAGAACGAGGCGAAGAGCAGGTTCTCTTTCCTAGATGTGCCCTGTGTCAACCACCCAGGGGCTGGACAGGTGTGTATGTGTATGATCCACATGGGGAGTGTCTATAATGTGTTCTACTTGTGCATAGAATATTAAACAATACACCAAAATAACCTAGATCTTCCCCCACCACCTGTGTGGTTGCAACACCTACAGGAGCTGTGTTACCTGTGCATGCAGCGTGCCCAGCGTAACATCCCCCTGTATCTATCAGAGGAGAGGCAGAGGGAGGAACAGGAGCAGGAGAGGGTACTCCTGCTTAACGAGCAGCGCAGAGACCAGTACTACCTCCAGAGGGAGCAGGTGAGGGTAATTTACACCTTGCCCTCGTTTCGGAAGCAAAATAACCTTGTTATAATGGATGCATTGACAGGATACTACTTGACTAAAATGTATAACGGTGAATCTACATTTCTCAATTCTGTAGATTAGCTGAAATTTGTGGCAGAATTGTAGACATCAGATTAGATTAATATTTGGTAGACTCAAAATAGGTTTTGCTCACCTCTCCTCCTCTGTCCTTGAAAAAAAGCACTTGTATAAAAATAAGAATCCACCCATCAAGCACCATCTGTCCAATTACAACTTGGATGGAGTAATAATAAACGTGGGAACCCCAAAGAGCAAGCAATCGTCTTAGGAACCCGAAAGAGCAAGCATCAAAAACAGTGTTGAAGCACCGGGGCAGAAGAAAAACTACCAAAAGGGGCCGAATTTTGAAAGAAACCTAGAGAGGAAACCAGGCTCAGAGGGGTGACCAGTCCTTATCTGGCTGTGCCGGGTGAACATTTTAAAAGTACAAATTGTAATAATTAATAAATGTTTGTGGGCTGTGTCCAGAGTCTACAACCCCTAGTCCAGGTCAGAACCATCATAAGCATAGACAAGGACACCCTGGGGAGAGGAGTGGTCAAGCAGATTGACAGCTGGAATTGTCCTGATCTGCTGAGTTGAGGGGAACCGAATTTTGAGGGCGAAAATACGAGCCGATGTCTGTGTGTGTCTCAGGCGGGCAGGCTAGAGATTCGTGAGAACAACCAGAGGGTGGCCGCATTTAACCTGGGTGTATCTGAAGCCAGGAAGGAGAAGAAAGCAGCTCCATCCTCCCAGTTCCAAGTGAGCACCCCAGAGATGGTGGATGATTAAGCCCCTTACTAATGATGGCGGATAATTACTGACTGATTTCTAACATTCCTTTCCAATACGCAACCCCTCCCTTCCACTCCACAGGCTTCATACATTTTTGGGGGGCGACCTCTCACCCCCCCGGGGCTCCTCAAGCAGCGTTGCTACCTTCAGGACCTCCGGGCCCAGGTGGAGTGGAGGACGGAGAAGATGAAGCAGACCCAGCAGGAACAGGAGCTCATCGACCGCCTACACCAGGTCCAGCTGGCACAGGAGTAAGTGGTGCTGCTTCTCCCTTTACTCCTCCTCTTCAGTGTGTGTGACTGGGTCTTCAGTGTGCGTGACTGGGTCTTCAGTGTGCGTGACTGGGTCTTCAGTGTGTGTGACTGGGTCTTCAGTGTGTGTGACTGGGTCTTCAGTGTGTGTGACTGGGTCTTCAGTGTGTGTGACTGGGTCTTCAGTGTGTGTGACTGGGTCTTCAGTGTGTGTGACTGGGTCTTCAGTGTGTGTGACTGGGTCTTCAGTGTGTGTGACTGATTCTACGGTGTGTGTGTGACTGATTCTACGGTGTGTGTGTGACTGATTCTACGGTGTGTGTGACTGATTCTACGGTGTGTGTGACTGATTCTACGGTGTGTGTGTGACTGATTCTACGGTGTGTGTGTGACTGATTCTACGGTGTGTG
>JACXGK010005218.1:19552-34268 GCA_016801125.1 Novumbra hubbsi | reverse complement strand
ATATAAAGCGTGTGTGTATATATAAAGTGTGTGTGAGTGAATATAAAGCGTGTGTGTATATATAAAGTGTGTGTGAGTGAATATAAAGCGTGTGTGTATATATAAAGTGTGTGTGTATATATAAAGTGTGTGTGAGTGAATATAAAGCGTGTGTGTATATATAAAGTGTGTGTGAGTGAATATAAAGCGTGTGTGTATATATAAAGTGTGTGTGAGTGAATATAAAGCGTGTGTGTATATATAAAGTGTGTGTGTATATATAAAGTGTGTGTGAGTGAATATAAAGCGTGTGTGTATATATAAAGTGCGAGAGAGTGGCACAGTGGCATCCCCCGTCTCCCCTGCCTCCGTTTTCCCCCTACCTCGCCCTTCTACCTCGCCTCCCCTGCCTTCAGACTCCCATGCCTCCCCATCCTCCCCTGGTCACTGTGAGGTTCCACAAGCCTCATCAATACATTCCACCGGGACTCGATCAGCCACTATTAGGTCATTCAGTTATAAATACAACATTTTATTAGAAGCAAAATGAATAATGAGCATATAATGCATGCATAACTCTTAAAGATTCATGAATAGTTTGTGAAATATTTTTCCTAATTGCGTTTCGCTCAATACTGTGCCATTATTTTATTCACTGATGATAATAAATCGTAGAATTTCTTAGGGTCTATTTTCAGAGGAATAATTAATATTACATAGAAATGAGGCTTATTTCTGGGAGCCGTTTCTCACATTTGACGTTTTTGGTTTAAATCCCTGTTCAATAATCACCGGTTGATGGTGGTTGTCTGGTCATCGGCCCCAATGGTCTGAAATCCGAAACATCGATCCCAGTTAGATGTGTGTTGGGCTCGGAGTCCCGCAAATATTACCTGTTACCCTCCCAGGGAAGGGACTGGAGCCTTGTATGTAGGGCTCCAAGATCTGAATTATTTTTTAATAATGAAAGAAACATCTAAATATAAGCACTGACAATCAGAAGAATGTTGAGTACTCCCGACTCAATGAGTCTCAATGATGTAGCATTCACTGGCTGGCAGTGTACTACAGCAGCGTAACTACAACAGCGTAGATTGGCTCCACACAGCCTGCATTGCCTCATCAGGCCCTAGCGACTCCTTGTGGCAAGCTCTATCGTGGCTGTTGGCCGAGGAATGCTGTCTCTCTCTGTGCATGGATGAGCGAGCAGTGTGATATGAAGTATGATGGGAGGGCATTGTCACTATCACGAATTGTTTTAAAGGGCTTTTTACCAGGCAAAAATGATTTATAACAAATTTTCAGGAACAATTAGGGTTTCTTGCTCAGGGACAGAACGGCTGATCTTTTACTGTGCCAACTTCAGAAATATGAGAAGGCAAATTTTTGGTTGCTGATCAGTTGGTGTAAGAGCTGATGAAACTTCATAAACAGTCAGGTGACAGGTGGGGCGGAGACTTAAACTACTCAAACCAAAAAACAACAACACCACTAACAATCATTAAGCTGATATTGCATGAACAGTCCCCAGAGAGGGGTTCACATTGGAGAGGGGGAAAGAAAGGTAGAGAGGGTGAGAGAGGGAGAAAGAGAGGGAGAGAGAGGGAGAGAGAGAGGGAGAGGGAGGGAGAGAGAGAGGGAGGGAGAGAAAGCGCTCCCATGAGAGATTTCTCCTGCAAAAAAATAATAAAATACAGTGAAGTCTGAGGGCTTTGAAGTTCAACTACAAAGTGGAGAAAACCAAGAGGCCAGAGAGGGAGCAGTGGGGGGGGGGGAGAACAGCCGTGCTGAAGATGGGGAGGAGGCGTGATGGGACGGAGGGGAAGGGAGGAACTCAGAGCCCGGTGGACCGGTCCCCAGGTAGGACCGGCCTCTGGTGGACCGGTAATGAACAGCCTCTCTCCCCGGGGGCCACACCCCCACGCCTGATGCAACTAAGCGGCAGTTCGCGGCAATCTGAAGGCAGGATTACAGGAAGTGCTGAGCAGGTGTGTGGATCCAATCCCCCTGAGACTCCCCTGAAACGACAGGCGTGTAAACACTGACGCCATAGGTAAGTAACACCCGCACTGACACAAACACTGACATTCTGCCACAGTGCCCGGACACACACACACACACACGCAGGCACGCACACACAGCGGAGAAGAACTTCTCCCCCCTCAGAAGTGCGTCTGATTTGAAGTTCACAGGTTCCAGGCAACGGCGCTGTTGGAATATGAATGCGCGTGACTACGATGCTTCGATGGTGTCACTCGCGGCAACAAAGAGCCAATAAGAGGAGCCCATCACACGCAGCGGCATTTCATCCCGGGCCACCTCTCCAATCCCCTATCGGGTCCTGCCCCCCGCCGCACTGCCCCCGAGAGTTGGATCCTGACCGATGGGGGTTGGAGTCTGTGGGGGGGGGGCGGACCAGTGTGACGACACCTGTCAAGCCCTTAGCTCCTCCCCCTTTGCCAAGTCGCCATTGGGTCTCTGCTAAAATCACGGGCCTGTGCGGACACACAGACAGTATCCGGGTCACCAAGGAGACCACACACATCGGGGGTCGTCAGGCCACATGCCCGCCCCTGTCTCATAGAGTCCTCATTTTAAATAGATTCCTTCTCGAGGTCAGTTGGTACGGCAGAAAGGGGGCAGGAACCCAACCACCATGCCCATCCTCCCAAATCCACACGGATCACTGTCCCCGTTTGGCGGGTCACAGATGGGCCACAGCCACAGACGACACACAGACGCTGACACAGACAGCGGGCTTAACAGCGGCGCGTGTGACAGGCCCACTTCAATCGCCGTGTGGGGAGACGCCACGCCAACGGCGAAGACCCGTATAATTGCTATGCAGCCTGGCATTTGTTTATAGGGAGAGGTGAAAATACGAGACCAAGTGGAATGGAAAAAAGCTGCATTTTGATTGTCATTTCTACATGCCAGGGGCAGAATTTAGAGGCTGTCAGCTTGAGTTACAGTGAAGAGGCCAGGACTCGGGTTGCAGATGGTTTTGCTCCAGTTCAAAGCGTGTGCGTTGCATAGAGAATCTCTAAAGCATCCTTGACAGGCTGCATCGGGAGAATTTTTACTCAAAGCTTCATTTACAAAGCAGGAAAGGACATTTTTTCTGGGGGGGTTGGGCTCTCTGCGGTGTACCCGGGAACCATTTGGCACATGGCTAAAAACTTTGCCGGCATGAAGGTCAAAGTCTCAGAAGCCTTGGGGACATGTCATGTTTTCCTGGGCAGAGATAAAAAAATAAAGCCCCATCACAGGGTGGCCGTGATGACGGGGCATCGAGAGAGGTGAGTGGGAAAGGACTGAGGACGTCTGACACCTGTCTGACACCTGTCTGACACCTGTCTGACACCTGTCTGACACCTGTCTGACACCTGTCTGACACCTGTCTGTCATGTTTTAACGCACAGCGTTAATGATGGACATCTGGCTGCAATCAGAATGCCCACATGAAGGATACACCTGCCGTCTGGGTTCTGTCACAGGGCCCCGGAAGAGGACCAGGGAAACGTGATTGACGGGATGTGTGTGCATTTGATTCCCCATGTTCGGTAAACCCCAGAAAAAGTTTTACAAATTTGGTGTTGGGTAAGGAGTTACAGTTAGATTTAGTTTAAGGATTAGAATTAGGTGTTGTCTTAAGAGTTATGGTTAGATTTAGGTTAAGGATTAGAATTATGTGTTGGGCTAGGATTTACGGTTATATTTAGGTTTAGGATTAGAATTAGGTGTTGGTTAGGAGTTCCGGTTAGATTTAGGTTTAGGAGTTATGGTTCGATTTATTTAAGGATTAGAATTTGATATTGTGTTATTATCTACTCTAATATAGAGGTTTGGGTAAATAGTATTTTAAATGAGAATACATTTTGCTCTCTAGAATGTTCTCAAGTATGGTATTACAAGCATGTGCAGGTTGTATGTTTTCTGCAAGTGTTTGTGTGTCTTCAGTACATACGACAGGTGGAATGTTTCACTAAACCAGAGGTCAACAACTTCAGTCCAGGGGGGCCAAAACGCTTCCTGTTTTAATCTTCACCTTTTCATTTTGTAATTCAGACCGAGTACACCAGCTGAGGCCAATTACAAGAGATCCAGGGAGAAGCTAAAACCTGCTACCCTAAACACGCTCGGTAAAATTGTGTTTTAGAATTCACTCGGTTAATTTCAGTCTCAATCACCATCTCCTGGCACCCTGTCATGGCTAATGAAAGCCCCTGACAGGGCCTTAACAGCTGCTCCGGTCCCTGGGCCAGTTCAGCCAACCTGACAACGGGATAGCAGCATAACCTATCTGAAAAGGCTGAGTGGGAGGTGGGTAGAGAGACACCATTTACCTCTCCCCTTCACCCTCTTTCTCCAATTAGTCTGAACTAGATCTGCTGTCCTTTTAGAAGTGAAAGAAAGAGAGAGTGGGAGAGAGGATGAGAGTGAGACAGAGAGAAAGGGGGAGTGGGATAGAGGATGAGAGTGAGACAGAGAGAAAGGGAGAGTGGGAGAGAGGATGAGAGTGAGACAGAGAGAAAGGGAGAGTGGGAGAGAGGATGAGAGTGAGACAGAGAGAAAGGGAGAGTGGGAGAGAGGATGAGAGTGAGACAGAGAGAAAGGGAGAGTGGGAGAGAGAATGAGAGTGAGACAGAAGAAGAGAACCAGCCACAGGAGTTCTCTGCATCCTCAGTATTCTATCCCCACCAAGAGCGATGATGTCAGACCTTCTCCTCTTGCATCAGGCCCACTCACCTCACCTGTGTCCTAGCAACCACAAACCTCTCAGCCCCTTGGATGCGCTAGGTCTGTGAGACAACAGAAAACACAAACGATGTAAAAATACCTTTGTGGCATTTCCTCAGAGGGATGGACAAACTTGCATGTCCTCAGACAGATTGACAAACACCTATGTCTTCAGATAGATGGACATACCCGCGTGACCTCAGAGGTTTGGACAAACCCCCGTGTCCTCCGAGAGATGGACAAACCCACGTGTCCTCAGAGGGATGGACAAACCCCTGTGTCCTTAGAAAGATGGAAAAACCCCTGTGTCCTCAAAGAGATGGACAAACCCACGTGTCCTCAGAGGGATGGACAAACCCCTGTGTCCTTAGAAAGATGGACAAACCCCTGTGTCCTCAAAGAGATGGACAAACCCACGTGTCCTCGGAGGGATGGACAAACACAGGGATTTAAAGACAACTGTTGGGTGTCGGTCCTTCCTGATCTAAAAGAGTAATGATGTAACAGGGTAATGATGTAACAGGGTAATGATGTAACAGGGGCCCTGTTGTTGGCTCACTGGGAAGCACGGCACTCACACCAAAACAACACTAGCATTCTACTGTTTCGGGGCATGTTCTTTGTCTCAGCCTCTGAAAAGCTCTCCACACATACTAATCCTGTGCTTCAGAAAGGGGACAAAACCTCAGGGACCAATGACAGCATCAGTTTCAGACCCGTATAAAGGAGGAGAACAGAGAAGAGAGAAATTGCCCAAGTGGACTGCCTGCAGATCTCCACGCCGGACCGGAACTGCTCAGCCCTGAAACCCCCCCTCCCCCATGCAGGGAAACAGAGAGCTCTGCCTGCAGAGCTGTGGCCGCCCCCCTCCTTCTGCGTGCCTGAGTGACATGCCATGCAAACATAATCCCACAGGTATTGGAGGAGTTTCAGCAAACCAGTGCACATCTCACCACATCCCTCCACATCCCTCCGCATCCCACCGCATCCCTCCGTATCCCACCGCATCCCTCCGCATCCCTCCGCATCCCTCCGCATCCCACAACATCCCACTACATCCCTCCACATCCATCTATATCCCCCCACATCCCACTACATCCCTCAACATCCATCGATATCGCTCTACATCCCACCACATCCCCCTGCATCCCTCCACATCCACCTACCTCCCTTCGTACCCCACCACATGACTCCATATCCTTACTCATCCTTCCACATCCCTTCGCATCACTCCACATCCCTCCTTGTGTGTGTTTACAGAATCTCACAGTGACTAAATGTCCTCAGTGCATCCACACAGTGAGATCCTGAAGGCATGGTAAACCCTCCCTAAAAACCGCAGAACCGCATTGCCAAGGTCACCATACTATCTATTGCTAATACACAGAGAGATATTAACGAAACAGTATTCCGTTCCACTATGAGAAAATGCGTTTTAGCCGGTCATGGGCATAAAAGTGCTCTCCACTTTAAAACCAGGGAACAATCCATGTCCATAATGGGAAGGGGTTTTGGTACAGACGCAGCAAACGTGTGCAAAAACATTACGTGGAATATTGTCAAAGATCAATATCCTGATATGTGATATGTATCCCCCTGTGTGAAGACCGAGGAGAAGCCAGGCCACGCTAACAGCTCCAACAGCACCCTGCTGTGTTGCCATGACTCACAATCACCATGTCAGATCTCAGCACTGCCTCAGAGACCTCAGGCTGGCTACAAATCCTCACCTCACAGAACAGAATGCAAACTGAGAGTAGTTCGGATGGAAATCTGCTGCACTGGCTAGACTTGTTTCTTCTGGGTTGTACAATTGTCATTACCGTGAACAAACATTATATTTCATAATAACCAGCATATTAGTTAACCAGGCACATACTGATTCATTGTATGTCATATGTCTAAATAATTATGATATATGCAATCGCTTCGGCCTGTCTGGTATGAATTTTTAAATCATTAGAATGATAGGCCTACAGTATTCCAGTCCACCATACCTCATACAATTTTCTACTTGAATATGTTTTGGTTCATTAAAAAACTGATTCAATTAGTATATCCAATCTGATACCAGTTAATAACCTCTCACTATAAAAGCGCTTCCGACTATTCTGGCCAAATTTGTTTTATCAAAGTTTATGTCTCATCCTTAGTAATCAGTAGATGATCAAAATGTTTACTTAGTGCTCTTTTTAAACAAGGAACAACTATTAAGATATTAACATAAGTAATAAGTACACAATGAACAACAAGTAACTATAACAAATGACAATAGCATGTCTGCATATTGAGAGTGGCAGTGAGTTGATGTTCAGGGATGTGAAATAGTTGATGTGCAGGCATGTGAGATAGTTGATAAGCAGGGATGTGAGATAGTTGATGTGCAGGGATGTGAGATAGTTGATGTGCAGGGATGTGAGATAGTTGATGTGCAGGGATGTGAGATAGTTGATGTGCAGGGATGTGAGATAGTTGATGTGCAGGGATGTGAGATAGTTGATGTGCAGGGATGTGAGATAGTTGATGTGCAGGGATGTGAGATAGTTGATGTGTATGGATGTTAGATAGTTGATGTGCAGGCATGTGAGATAGTTGATGTGCAGGGATGTGAGATAGTTAATGTGTATGGATGTTAGATAGTTAATGTGCAGGGATGTGAGATAGTTGATGTGCAGGGTGTGAGGTTGTTGATGTTCAGGGGTGTGAGGTAGGTGTACAGTAGATACATGAGGGTACTGTACTGTAGCTTACTTATGACATTGTGCAGTGATTTGGGGTAGATGTGCAGGGGTGTGAGGTAGTGAATGTGTATGTACAGTAGATAGCAGATGGGTACTGTACTGTAGCTTACTTATGAAGTAGGAGAGCAGCACAGCGAGCAGGACAGCAGCAGCGATGGCCGACACAGCAGCACATTTCCAGCTGCAGTACTTAGAGGGTTTCTTCAGCTTGAAGGAGCTCCTGGAGAAGGTGTTTCTGGGTAGCAGCCGTGGCGGAGGAGAGTAGACGGTCCCAGACGTCAGCGGGTACCCGGGGGAGGAGCTGCTGAACAGGGGCGTGGTCCCGGACGGGGTTTTGAACAGGAAGTGTCTACAGAGACGGAGGGGAGATGGAGAGTCAGGGACACAGTGAGGATCGGCTGCCCACAGAACGGGTCAACTTGGTCTCCAAGAGATCGGTAGCTTTTCTAACATAATGAGACACGCAGAGCAAAAGACTGCCCAGCTGAATTCCAACAGCCATTATTCACTGGCGATTCAAATGCATTGATTTTCTCATTCAGGCTATTCAAAACAAATCCAGAGAAACTGAAATACACAGCAACAGCAAACGGTACCCAACGATTATTTCACATCTCCTTTCAGGCTCCTTCGCCGCATTTGATTGTGCTAATTATCGTAGACTGAGAGTAAAGGAAACATCCAGCTTCTTTGCCGTCAGCAGACTCATTTCTACACGTCTTGTACCGAAGCCACACCCTGCATGTGCCTTGGACCAATAGCAAGCTCACCGGGACCCCACCCCTCCAGCACCTCCTTGCCCTTGGCGAGGCAGTTGGACTCTAAGGGTGGTGTCCAGTGTCCGGAGGCCCGCTGGCCCCGGCCATGGCGATGGTGCGGCAGGGGGAGGTCTGGGATGAAGCAGATGGGATGAAAGTGGAGGACAGTCGACGGTGCTGCTTTGATGCTGCTCACAATCTGTCGCCCCACACTAAACCCAGAATCACGCTCGACTCTCAGATCTGGTTCCACCGTTTCGGCCGGCGTGGGAAAGGCAGCTCAGAGCGCAACCCCGTCCTTCGCCGTATCACTCGCCGGGCCCCCCCCCCGGCTCAGAAGGGGAAGGGTCGGCTCGGGCTAACCGCTTCAACACCCCTCCCCTTCATATCGTCCCTACACATCAAAGCTGAAATGCCGCTACACTCTGGAGTCCCGCGTCAGGTCGACTGTACGCGGTTCCCTGCGGGCTGAACCGCAAATAAATCACTCAGCGGGCGGAATAAAAACGTTATTACAACCCCTGGATCGACTCACGGTTTATTGTATTGCGGATAGGAAACTTCTGACATGAAGATACATTCCAGATGGACAAGCAGCGAAGACGCAGCGGGGTAAAGGCTGGAATATTCAATGTTATTTGTTGCTAGGTAGCCTAACATGTGAGGATACTTCATTCAAACATGGTGGCTAACGCGAAGGTAGCAAAAAAATTGAAGAAATTAAAGATGATGAATGAATGGAGAAACCATCGTAGGCAAGGACTGGCCCAGCAAAATCCCTGCTTTGGAAATATTTGGGGCGTTTCTGTCTAAGAACACAGACCCAACTGATTATGAATGAACAGCCTTCGCCCAGTGGAAGTAGACAAGCGTTTGGTATTTCTTTGACTGAGTTTACTGTACATTGCGTTGTAATGTGAAATGGTTCAAAGAAGCATCCCACCGCCAAATTTTCGACTACACACCACATCTACCCAGCCCTTCACCCAAATAAGGGTGATAACACCGGCACTGTACCTGCAAATGAATTATCAGGGTATAACAAGAATTAGGAAATGGCATGGTATAAGCAATTATTTAAAGGACCAACATGTGTTCTTTCTTACTTTACAGTGATATTCGCTTTTGTTCTCACAGCAAGAATTATACACCTAGACCACACCATAATACAATACCATCTAAGAAACACCTATGCCATCTGTTTCAATACTTAGAAACCAAACAGGCTTAATTGAAACATAAATGAAATATTTTTCATTTAACAATCTACTCCCACAGCAGTTGTTATGTCCAAATGAATAATCAGTGTATAACAATTTAAGTTTAATTTAACAGTCATAAAACACAACTTTTCATTAGGCAAAAAAATATTTGGTGAAAAATCTATGGTAATATATGCAGGAATAAAAACATTACTTTCTTACTTAAAAAAAAACAGGACATACATGAAAAACTGTGGTATTTTAAACACAATTTTTTGCTAATTAAAAATGGGCCGTAGTGAAACCTTAATAACATATGTATGTAATAAACACATGTGTTTTTTCTCTGTTTGATTTCAACAGCTTAACAGGTACGTGGGCTTAACAGGTACACTCACCCTACAACATCACTACAATACACAGCGAACCAGCACAAACACTCCACACCGTTATATTAACACCAACCCCACACCGGCACAAACTCCTCCTCGTTCTATTACCACCACACCACAGGAGAGCAGTTTCTTCTCACATTTGACAAGCAGCGACTAGATCAACGGTGGATATCCACCAATTATGCATTTCACCTCATGAGCCGGGGTCTGATTAATCCTAGCAGGGTAGCACTGACATCTGCGCTAACAGGCTCACCTCAGCCAACTGTCTCAGCCCACCACTAACCACTGAAAAACACCACGGATCACATGTAACAAAGGGTCTGGAAACCACTGCTACAAATAAGTAGGAAATCCCTCAAAGATGCCTGCTAAACTGTCCGTGAGCTGTAAAGGAAAAGAAACAGAGTGAGTAAGAAGCGAATTGACTGTCAATCCTCCATTCACTTCACCACCCTGCTGGTCTGCGTCAAATCGTCAGCGTCGGCTCGGAGGAAAATTACCAGGCATGGGAGATGACCGGAATGCATGAGATAGGTGTGCGTGGAGGCGAACACGAGCTGTAGGAGGTGCATGTACGTAACTCAGGCCCTAAGCCCCATGTACCTCTGATGCGTCCTGATAGGCAGGTAGCCAAGGTCAACCGTGAAATCTCCTCGAGGCATCGGCCCGTTTTCAGAGCCGCGATGATTGCGTATCGGCGTTCCTCACCCTGGAACACGGCTGATAAAGTGGGGCTCGCTTGGCCCGGTTCTCCTCCGTTACCCGTCAATACCGCTGGGAACCCAACTCATCCCAAGGTCTCTCTGACACGTGACCTTATAATAAACATTCAACTCACTCCGATTAACTCCCGCCGGTGTTAATGAGATAAACAGCCCGAGTGTGGGGGGGGGGGGGGGGGGGGGGGGGGGGGGGGGGGGGGGTTGGTCTGAGCATAACATATTGACTTTCCTATATATATATTTATAGATATACACACACACATTCTGTGGGGGTTGTAGCAACCGAGATCAAAGGGATTACACTAAATAATGTACACGTAATGCTTCTATGCTCACAAGGCCCGGGTCCTGGGTTCGACTCCTACAGGCGGACGGGGAGAGAGAAGCAGGCAAAAAGATCCAGCACTACGGATCTTGCTTCGGGTCGGAAAATGTGGACCGCCCAAAAACAGCAACGTGGCCACGCCGGGCCTCCCGAGACGAACACCCACCCGCCGTGAAAGCGGTGACACGGAGACGGCTGACCTCCCCCCTGCGAAACCAACGCCACCCGCGCCTCCTTCCCCCGTGCGCCTCCTCCCCGGCAGTCCCTCCCGACGGCAGTGTCTGCTCGCTAATGAAAAGATGGCTGAGGTTACCGCCCTGGCCCTTACCCCGGCCTTCCCGCCGGCGCTGATTAATGACCCGCCCCCCGGTGACGGGCAGGCCCGGGGCGCCACGCCCCCTCCAGTGCCGGCACAGAGGCCGTCCTCTCTGCTTTGAGGCGTGTTAATTGCAACATGGCAGGCAGGCGGCAGGTAAATTAATCGGTGAATCAATCACTTTTTATCTGCCAGGGTGCCGGTCGCTGATGGAGAAATGGCTTTGGCAAAGCGCCGCAGAACGAGAGGATGAGACGGATGACAGCATGGTGGCTCGTGGGTGGTCGTCCTCAGATGAATAGAACGACACTCTATTCTCACTCTATTCTCACGACGGAGATCATGTATTTCTCTACTGACAGGGGGGAAAAAGAAGATTGCCTGTGTTCAAATCTGTCAATAAGGAATTAAAATGAACAAGCCGCGGAGCAGTTATTTAAATAAAACTCTGGCCAAAATGACTTTCAGTTTTCATACGGAGTTAGAATGTAATATAGCATATTTAAATGAGATTTGGATTTGGAATATAAATATTATAGCCAAGAATTGTCATGCTGTGATCTTACCAACCAAATGCTTTCTAGCACACTGTGAACTCATAAAACAAAGGCCTTCATATATGAATGGCTTTGGCTAACACATAAAACATGAAAGTCCTGCTTGAGTTGCATATTTTCAAAGAGGAGAGCCGGAATTATTGCTGCAATTGAGAAAGGACTTTTATTGGAAATTAAAATTGTTTTCTAGGTAGTTACCTAGCCTAACCTTAACCATACCAATAATAATATTTTAAAATACCCTACATTTTGGCACGGCGCCTCCTGATGCCGTGCCCTCTCCTGATCACGTCGCACCCCGGCGTTCGACGTCACCGGCCTTTTAGGTGCCATCGTACTCGTATGTCCTGTTTTCCCATGTCCTGTGAACACACCCTTCCTGATTACCCGCCAGCTGCATCTAATGTAGTTGGCTACTTAATCCACTGTGTGTCGTGTCTCTGTGTCCGTGATTGTTTCCTGTTATGTGTATACGGTCGTAGTCAGTTGTACTACACCCTGGTACATTATAGACTGAATAAAGAGCCTTATTAAGCCAACCGCCTGCGCATTGGTCCGCCTCCTGAAACACCTCTGACACATTTATTTCCAAACAAATCTTTAAATGTAATGAATTTAATGTTAAACGTAATACTGTAGCCAAGCTGGCAGATCATGGATCAGGCAATGCAAGGGTTGCGGGGTAGATCCCCCGTATTCACTCACTACTGTAAGTTGCTTATAAAAACAATCAGCTTAACCACTTAAACATAAAATGTACATGAAAAAATATTAAATATGTTTACAATGGTCTCAATTGGCATGTTTTGCGTACTTAAGTAGCACTATTTGTAATAACTTATTTTTTTATGTATTTAATATTAGTATTTGACTACATTTACATTAGCTAAATTATGAATATTACTTTCTCCACAATTAAGATCATTTTAAAACATTCTTTATTTTTTTGTTTATGCCCGTACTTGCAATACATTGATGTGTTCATGACATTATGTTAATTAACACTCAGTGTAATAGTATTTCCTTTCCTTCCTGCTCCTGTTTACAAATTGGCCAGAAATATGCCACTCTGAGAGAGGTTTGCCCCCTAGACAGTTAAACATACCCACAGGTGAATACAAACCAAGCCAATCAGAACATAGCAAACTCAACTAAAAACTGTATTCATAGTTTCTCCCTAACAGTAAACACTCTTCTCGTCCTGGGGGACAGTGTAAAAACCCAGCGCAATTAACGAGTAAATGGAGATTTTACAGATAATGAACAGGAACTCAACTGGAGTCAAGCTCTATTAGTATTCTGTAAGACTCTGCCAGGACATAATGGTGAAGCTATCAAGGGCAATAGAAACTTACCGTTATTTTGGTAATAAACCTGGGTAGGTATTGGAGTCACGGGGGGGGGAACTGTTTGAGGAGGGGGGGGGGGTCCTGACTGCGCCTCAGTCTCTCTTAGTACCAACATCTACAGACGGCCGTCAATCTGCTTGTAGGGCGGAACCATGGCAACACACTCGGTGTTAACAGTCTTGACGGCACTGATGGCTCCGGAGACAGTCAATGCATCCGACAAGCAAGCAACATTGAAGGGTTTAGTGGTCGAACACCACGCGAGCCATTCTGTTCAGCAACTTCAGGAAAAAACTTACGTTGTCGAGTGACCTTCGAATGGTGCAATATTTGTCATTCAATCTAGGGAGGGAAAACACACTCTGAGGTGTTACTATGGACATTGGGAGCTATGGTGTTATCCGCACCGCGTTTGGGACCGCAGGCACTTTGTGTTAGGCCTTTTTTCAAACTGTCAGAAGAATTCACCAGTCAGTAAACAAAGCAACCACTGGAGCCTTTCACAACAACAACAGTTTAAATCCAATAAAACCCCACCAGGCGGCAGTTGACCAAAGAGCTATAACCGGTCCAGCCAAACCCAACCAACACCTCCCTCCTCGGAGAACGCCCCTCCCAGCCCCTCCCTCCTCAGAGAACGCCCCTCCCTCCTCGGAGAACACCCCTCCCAGCCACTCCCTCCTCGGAGAACACCCCTCCCTCCTCGGAGAACGCCCCTCCTAGCCCCTCCCTCCTCAGAGAACGCCTCTCCCAGCCCTTCCCTCCTCGGAGAACGCCCCTCCTAGCCCCTCCCTCCCCAGAGAACGCCCCTCCCAGCCCCTCCCTCCTCGGAGAACACCCCTCCCAGCCCCTCCCTCCTCAGAGAACGCCCCTCCCAGCCCCTCCCTCCTCGGAGAACGCCCCTCCCAGCCCGAGCTCACAGTTAAGAGACGTGGCACCCAGTGGGGTTGAAACAGTGAAATAGACGCAACGTCAGGGCTCCATTTGGCCATCGCACACTTAACATGGGATCATTAATAATGAGCAACCCTTGGCATCAGCATGTTAATACACTTAAGGTAATAATCATAATCAGTGGTCTTCATTTTACATGAGCCATGCAATATTAATCATCCCAAACAGAAAACATGTTGTGAGCGGACCGCTGAAGAGCATTGGTTAATAGCCTGGATTCAAGAGATGCATATTCAAGCTTGGGAAAAGATAAACAATCTGCAAATTCGCTAAATGCATGCCACGCGGTCTGTCGCATAGACTGTAAGAGAAACATTTATAGGTCCATGGACCCACTGCTTACGTGACTGATATACTTTTTTCCTCTCTGCAAAGCCTGTTTAATTACAGGGTTTCTCAGCAGAAATCGACTGCGGGAGGACGATATTGCTACGACAGAGAGAAAGAAACACACACAGGGAGGATCCAGGCATCTCAAACAAGCCCCGTGGGAAGATGGGGGGGTGGGGGTGGATTGATGGGGGGTGGACTGGTGGGGGGGGGGGGGGGGGGGGGGGGGGGGGGGGGGGGGGGGGGGGGGGGGGGGGGGGGGGGGGGGGGGGTGCCGGGCAGAGACTCAGCTCACCTCTTGGGATAATGGGGATTTTATTCTTTCATTTAAATTCAGCTTTTCTG
>JACXGK010005218.1:8574-19452 GCA_016801125.1 Novumbra hubbsi | reverse complement strand
TTTCCACCAGGGCCCATGCACATCTAAGCACACGGGCCACATTCCATTTCCACCAGGGCCCATGCACATCTAAGCACACGGGCCACATTCCATTTCCACCAGGGCCCATGCACATCTAAGCACACGGGCCACATTCCATTTCCACCAGGGCCCATGCACATCTAAGCACACGGGCCACATTCCATTTCCACCAGGGCCCAGGCCCATGCACATCTAAGCACATGACACAAATCACACGACACAGAGCCCCTTCGCACCCACACATCACCAACTGCGATGTGGTTCAAGGAGAGTTTAGAAAAGACGGCGCTCAGAGAAGTGAAGACCCTGGAAGGCCCTGGACAGACGGGAGCACAAACACATCAGAGCACGGCAGAAACAACGTCTTGTCCCTTCTCTCTGATTGGCCGGGGGTCAGTAAAACAGCCAACCACTAGCTCACCTGCCAAGACCCATTGTGAGGTAAAGGATTATATGATGTCATTTTTTCATCGCAGACTTTTCAGATTGATCATCAAATAGTTGTGCTGGCTAGCCAGTAAATTTACACCAATCAGCAAGTTCACTTCACTGTTCACTGTCCTCCTGTCCCACCAATCACGTCTCAAGGAAAGAATGGACATGAGTGCGGTGCACAAATAAACCGGAGAAATAAATAAAAGTTTAAATAGATTAATACGATTCCAGCCACAAGCCGTTCCCATCTTTAGCACCTCCCTCCCTTGAAAGTGTGTGCATGTCCCTGTTGGGTGTGTGTGGTGTGTGTGTATGTCCCTGTTGGGTGTGTGTGGTGTGTGTGTATGTCCCTGTTGGGTGTGTGTGGTGTGTGTGTGTATGTGTGCATGTATGCATGCCCCTGTTGGGTGTGTGTGTGTGTATGTATGTATGCCCCAGTTGGGGGTGTGTGTGTGTGTGTATGCATATGTGTATGTATGCATGCCCCTGTTGGGTGTGTGTGTGTGTATGTATGTATGTATGCCCCAGTTGGGGGTGTGTGTGTGTCTGTACGCATATGTGTATGTATGCATGCCCCTGTTGGGTGTGTGCGGCTGTGTGTGTGAATATGTGTGCGTGTGTATACGTGTTTGTATGTATCCCCCTGTTGGGTGTGTGTGTGTGTGTGTATGTATGCCCCAGTTGGTGGTGTGTGCGTGTGTGTATGTATGCCCCTGCTGTGGGTGTGTGTGCGTGTGTGTGCACAATATGAGCTGTATTATCTCCATGGCTGTGTGATAGACAGCTTAGCGGTGGGGTTCCACATCAGCACAAGCAGGGTCAAGGCCCAGCTGAAAGGGTCCATCTGGGAGACTCTGTAGACACCAAGCAGTATTAATAGCAGAAACTCAGCAAAAGTGCCAACGCTGCAAGATGCCCTGGACAGGGGCTTCGGAAAGACAAAGAAATATGAACTGGAGTGTGTGAGGTCAGTCCCATATGTCAGGACAGAAGCTATATTAATCTGCCTGCAGAGAACAGACCCTGAGACGGCAGGAGGAGACCACAGGGGGAAAAGAGGGGGAGGGCAGGAGTGGGGCAAGCGATGGCAGGGGGGAGGGAAGATCGAGAGACAAGTGTTGGAGAGGGAAGTGGAGTTTTGGTTTTACTAGTTTTGGGTGTGTTGGTCTACAACCTGGTGTTTGTGAATGTAGGAAGAGGATGTTAAAGATGGAGACGTTCGGGGGAAAGAATGGCCTAAAAACCTAGAAAATAAAACACAGCAGGACACAAGTCCTGCAGCCAGCACACCAAAACAGGAGGAACGCCCCAGCACACCAACACGGGAGAAACGCCCCCAGCATCCTGTGCAGTTCCTCACCACCCCAGCGCTTCTCAGCAGACCTGCTGCCAAAGAAGTTAGAGAACTTTGAGTTCCTCAGGTCCGAGTAACAGCAGCCCCCCCGACCCCCGAGCGGGGGGCAGGAACACTAACTGCTGGAGCTTGGCGGAAAGGGAGAGGTCAGGGGGCCCCAGCTGAACATTTAAGATGTGAAAAGAGAGGGAGAGAGTGGGAGTGGGGTAGAGAGAGAGAGGGAAGGAAAGAGGGAGAGAGTGGGATATAGAGAGGGAAGGAAAGAGGCAGAGGAAGAGACTAAGACATATATATATATAAAGAGAGAAAGAGAAGGATATATATATACAGAGATAGTGAGGGGGGTATATATATGCCCTCAGACACAGACAGACCTGACTGTCCAGGGAGAAGAGGGTATACACACTGTGCCCACAGAGATAGACAGACCTGACTGTCCAGGGAGAAGAGGGTATACACACTGTGCCCACAGAGATAGACAGACCTGACTGAAAAGAGAGGGGACATATATTTGTTTTTGCATTTGGGAGATGTCCAGCTAAGTATCTGTGTTAACTCACTGCCAGTACACAGCTGGACACTGGACCCAGCTGGTGCAACTGCAACCCCACTTTCCAATGTCCTTTGAATTGTACCTTCTCTAGTTTTCTTTTAGGTATACTTATTAAAAAAAGTATATATATAGGTATATAGGTACGTGTGTGTGTTTTCCCTGTTTTACTTTGATAAGAAATATCTTTATTATCATTCACTATACAATTATTTTTCTGAGTATCATAACAGTGGTTATTTTATTCTTTATTCCTGTATTGCTTTGGCAACACTTAACATGTTCTTGTCTTGCCAATATAGCTTGGGAAAATGAGAGGGAGAGAGAGGGAGTTAGAGGGAGAGAGAGGGAGTTAGAGGGAGAGAGGGGGAGTTAGAGGGTTAGAGGGATTTAGAGAGAGAGTGGGAAAGAGAGAGGGAAAGGGAGAGAGAAGGTGGAGGCACAGGACAGTAACACCGTCAGCTTCTGCAGAATAAAACATCCCAGAGACGTGACCCGCATCCACCACCTCATTAATTGGGGAGGGCGAGGGAGAAGCAGGGCAGCTGCGCAGGGGGCACCCCCCTTCCTGACCACAGGGGGCGACAGTGTGACTGACCTGGTCTCCAGGGGAACGCTGCTGTTCAGGGCCCAGTTGTCCTGGAGTTGGACCGACTCGGGGGTGCAGGGCCCCTCCCCGGGGGCGGCCGAGGGGGCGTGGGCCGCGGCGCGCCTCCCGGCCAGGGTGTGGCTGTTCAGGGAGTTGGCGGACGACAGGTGGTGGCTGTGCGGAGGGGGGAGCGGCGGCCGCAGGGATTGGCTGTGGTGACTGCTGGGAGGACCTGAGGAGGGAAGGCGGGAACGAGTCACGGCTCGGCGGGAGAACGGCGTTCTAGAGCAGAGAGCGTCATTTCTAGCGCTCGCGTTAACGCGGCCTCCTGGTTTGAAGGGGGTCTAATGGGAGGTAGTGTCTCTACTGACGCTCCTGCCGGTCTGGATGACTGTTTTTCATATATTTATATATAATAGTATATCACCCGATCATGGCGTTGACCACGGACGTGAATGTATATAAGAATAAAAACACACACACACTACAGTATTCTACAGCACAAATCAGAGGCGAGAACAAATCAAGTAGAACACTGGTTTGGCTTTGGGATCCAGATTTGACAATTGTAATTTGGTCTTGACCCATATTTGTATTAATTGTATTGCAAATAACAATTTGTAATGTATTATTGCAGCCTTTTTTCACACATATGTTTTTTGCAGGACATACTGGCTACATGGGCTTTTTACAGATCAAAGCTCAAATAAGATTAGATTATAAGAAACATTAAATAGGCAATAGGATTATGTTTAGAAAGACAAAATATACCATTCATAAACCCGTAGAAAACATAACAAAATATTTATTAGCAAGTGTAGAGAATCATCCAATGTGTTATTTATTTCAGATGCACATGTAATAACAAGACTTAAGGCTTATCCAAAGTGCAGTGCGAGAATGTAATAGTAAATGAACAGCATTTTATTGCAGGTAAAATCCACAAAATTGGCCATTCAATCGTCAATAAACTCGCAAACCGCATAAATGTTCTCAACAGGGTCCAGTGTTCAATTTGATATGAAAAAACAAACATGGCTCCAGTAAACCTGCGGAGGACGCATGGCTTTGTGTCAAGCCAGTAAAGCACTGGACAGAAACCGGCATCTCAGTCAGTCGGAAAGCTGTGGATGTTGTCTTGGTTTGGTCAGTTAATTAACATGTGGCGTGCTTGTGGACAGGGAAACCCTGAGATCCCGTGGGTTTTTGCTTTCTGTTTTCAGAAAAGACATTGCAGACCAACAATGTGAGGTACTGAAAGGCGGCCTCATTCTGATGGCATAGCAGACCAGAGCAGGATGCTCTGTTTCCACGCAGCACCAGAATTGTGGGACAGCTCCACCAACTGGCCCTCCTCATTGCTTGGCAACGTGATGCTTTCTACCTCCCGTATCCAGTTGTGCCGTTGCCGAGGCAGCCGTACCGTTCAACGTGTCTCGCTGTGTTCTGGGCTGGCTCAATGTTGCATCTCGTAGTTGGCATTATGGGAGCACGTCAAGCCTCCCAGTGGCAACATGATACATCCATACTGCTGTTGTTGCATTTAAGTTAAAAGATAAAAGGGTGTCTGTTGATTCCCACCTGTCCCCTGATTCAGAACCTATACCATAACCTATACCATATGTCACATTTTGACATGAACATTTTTGAAGCATGGTCCCTTCTGTTCTATATAAAAATAAATATGCTGCTTGCATTTCAGGTTTAGCCAACAAGAACGGTCATGTTTAAACTTCCAAAACACTAATCATTGTTGCTCAAAACACTTTAACTAGTTGTAAAATATTGTGACATAGACGTTTTAATTGAAATATATAAAAAAAAATATATCCAGAGATTTAGCAACACACTGCGCGGTGTATATAGTATTAACTCTCCCAAGGAAAGGTTGTTTATTATACAACTGTTATCAACATGTACACAACTCTTTGAACGCCTCCTGGGACCCAACCCACCAGTTGAGAAACGTTGCTGTAGATAGACCAAATCACAGATACTCGCGTATCCTGTCGAGTGAGCAAATGACATAGTAACTTAGTACAATGTTTATAATACTTGTAACTGAATAGACCATGCAAATAGACCAGAATTACACTAAAAGCCATAACACAACTCACTATTTTAAGATCTTAAACAGGAGGTAAGGCTCATGTGTTATATGGCTAATTTCAAGGACAACAATTCATGAACATTTAAAAGCAGTGAACTAAACATCTGTGAAGGCCTAAATATTAACTATTACAACAGCTATCCAAACAATGCTATCAAAATTGTTTCTCAACTTATAGTCCTTCAAAAACAAATGAAAAACAGATAAACTATGTATTTTTGTATCAGCCCCAAATCAAACATTTCAATTAAAAGATAATTAAAGTAAGTAAATACTTCAGGCTTTTGCAAATTAGATTCAATTATTTCTCAAAGAATAAAATGGTAGTATAAAACTAATTATTGAATTGTCCAACCAAATATTCAGATGCGTAGCGACATGACTGAAATGGTTCAGGCTTCCTCCACAAGCCTGTGACGTGTGGCGATCATTCAGTAAACAGCGGATGTCAAACAATGGTTATACATTGACCAATCAACACTTCCGCTGGAGAGGACAATATTTACCGCTTCCATAATGTCCTAACCGTCTTATTGACTAATCTAAAGGCAAAGCGTACGGTGAAAAGGAGCACGGACCCACTAACAACATGCCTTCTCCTCAAATACTTAATTACACCTATTGAACATTCACAAGTACCAGATAAAATACCAATTACCCACATACAGTATCAGGGCAACAGTATAAAATACAGTGGGCCTACCTGCTGACATATAAGAGCTGTTAAGTGTTTGCAGAAGAACGAAAATCAAACCAGGACCAGACAAATCGGTCGGGGCTGAGAATAGGAAAGGCCCTTCACACACACAAACACACACACACGTCTCACAAGCAGAGATGAAAGCGCTATCGGGCGGAGCTGTGATCAGCCGTGGTCTGAGGAGTTGGTGTGTAATCTCCCACACCGTACTGAGTAGGAACAGGAGGAAAAACCCAGCGCCACAAAACCCACATTTCACAAAAGCCCGGTTTGGACTGCAAGGACGCTGGGAACTGTGGAACAATGGAGCCAGGAGCAGTGGATTACAGCCGGGGACGTGTCCATCAAACCCCCCACCACAGAACGGCTGGACACAATGGCATTCTGGGAGGAAGACTTTAATGTGCTCTGATAACCTTGACCGGGCTCACATCCAACGCTTCTTCCTCCACCCCCCGATCACCGCAAACTTCCGCTCAAATCAGGCTGACAGCCGTATGTGTTGTTTACCAACCCTAAACCGGCCTTTCCAGCGGTTGCTTCCAACAGGCTTGCGGGCCCACAAAGGAGACCCCCGTTCCTTTTAACGCCCTGAGAAATGACCGCCCCGTCTTGAACGAGAGGTGTCCCGCGGGCAACAATGACTGCCTCCTCATCTGCTTAGCAGAGCGAAGGTCACGGTGGAGATCTGAGCAGGAGGTTTGTCGGAGTCACTGCGGTAATGCTCAGATTACAGCCTAATGCAGAGCGCTGGCCTTTATGAGCACCTCGCACCGTCGGCACAGACACAAAAGATGTCTGCCCTCCCGAGACCCTGTGCTCCTCCCGAGACCCTGTGCTCCTCCTGGGATCCTGTGCTCCTCCCGAGACCCTGTGCTCCTCCTGGGATCCTGGGCTCTACATAACACACTCTGTCTCAACAACACATTACCATCTATACAACACACTCCGTCTCAACAACACATTACCATCTATACAACACACTCCGTCTATACAACACACTCCGTCTATACAACACACTCCGTCTACACAACACACTCCGTCTATACAACAGACTCCGTCTACACAACACACTCCGTCTACACAACACACTCCGTCTACACAACACACTCCGTCTACACAACACACTCCGTCTATACAACACACTCCGTCTATACAACACACTCCGTCTATACAACACACTCCGTCTACACAACACACTCCGTCTATACAACACACTCCGTCTATACAACACACTCCGTCTATACAACCCCCTGTCTCAACAACCCTCTCCATCTCAACAATGCAGCGGAGGAGCTCGGGGCATCCAGCTGCCTCCTGCTCTAGGGTTGGGGGACAGCAGCGTTGGAGTGGATGTCAGGGTGACTTGCAGCCCTGAACAGTGAAGACGCACAGCTTAGCCAGGTGAGAAATAATGGAGTTGTTTCTAACACACCGCACACACCCATACAAATATACATACATACACACACGTATACCCAAAATCTGAAGTGAAGACTGGAAATGTGAAGACCTACAAAACTAGTTTCCCTGCATCCTAGCCCCTAACCGTAAATGTAATACTTACTCTAACCCTGACTCTAAATGTAAGACTTACTCTAACCCTAAATGTAAGAGTTACTCTAACCCTAACCCTGAATGTAAGACTTAATCCAACCCTAACCCTAAATGTAAGACATACTTTAACCCTAACCTAACCGTAACAAGAACCCTGACCGACACACACACACACACACACAAATGATCACACAGACACACACGATCAAATAAAACATTTTGTAACATACATACATGATGTCTCACACACACAAACACATGATCACACACAGACACACACACTCACACGCTCATCCACCCACTCATCTCATAGCTCATCTCAAGCTATCCTTACAAAACACAGAATCACACACAGTATTTCATTTTCAGTCTGAAAGACCATCATTCCAATTATAAACAGAACAACAGATTTGTGATGCTGAACAGCCAAAATAGAATTTAGCAAATGCGGAAACAAAGTTACTAACAAGCAGCCATGTAGGTAATTAAACCACACTATGGATGCAGAATGAAGAAACTCTCAAAGGTTAATTGCTTTTTTGAGTTAGACAGCACCTCGCCTCAGAGTAACAGAAATGGAAATTGAGAATCTCTGCTTTATATGCATCAGGGAGAAGAAAAAAATATCTCAAATGAAAGACGGGGAGTTTGGGAAAAAATACGAATAATACAGAAAAATAACCAGAATTGCAATATAACTTAAACTGGAAAAATGTCAACCAAATTAATTAAAGTCATACGTCAAAGTTAAACCGATAGAAGCTGATTTGCAGGAATAGGGTCAATGAAACAGATCTGAAGCCCTCACCATGGTTGGGCAAAATGGAGTGATCAGGTCCCTTTGAGGCCACTGTAAAGGACCCATATGGGCGTGACTAATATGTGGTTGCTTCCCTTCTCATCTCAGCCTGCAACATAAGCTGTAATATAAAAACTGTTGAGATGTGAAACAAGGCAACGCTGTAGCTATTCCATCCATAAGAAATGCCTCCATTTTCCATACATCTTCCAACACACATGCCTGTTCTAAATGTGTTTTTATGCGTTTGAAATCGCAGAAGTAGTCTCCAGCTGAACACTCCCCGTGAACAGTCCGGTCAAAACCCTCATGCCTGTCTGTTTTCCCCCCAAATAACTTTCAAGACACAGGTCTAAGTAAAAACTGATAATGAACCGGGCATAGCGTGTTCTACAGCCCACCTCAGCTGTCAGGGGCACACCAGGAGGGAACCGACAGGAAGCTGAGGAGGCAATAAAATGCTGAAAGCAATTACAGTTCAGAGTCGGCGTGCGGCAAAATGGAGGCTCGGCACAGCATTCCCCGGTCCCGCGTGTTGTTGTTAGTCGTGCATGGCCATGCCGAAATTACTGCAGCTCGGCTTCCCCAGGCCACGAGCTAGAATGACAAGGATTGAAATAAATTGCCTAACATGAGTGGTGGGAACCTTGGAAAAACAATACGAGTAAAAGCATAAATGTCAATTTGGAATGATAAAAGACACAATCTAAGCAGGGCAGCTGAAGCCTCCAGACAGTATGCGGTAATAGAAATTGCGATTTTTACTGTGACTCAGCCAGCTTAAAAATAAACCAGGCGGCATGATTGGAGAAAGGCCATTTCTCCGTCTCCCTCCTATGTGCTCCTTCAAACGGACCCCAGACAGGTGAGAACGTCTCCATTGAGACGGCCGCAAAGGTCAGCGTGCACTCATGACAGCTCTCAGCGCCCCAACGTGAGGCGGGTGCCTGCATAGTTGAACGGACAAACATTTGGCCTCGGCTGAAAAATTGATAAGCAGCGTAATGGATCAGCAAGGCACAGGATTCAGCTGTGGGTCTTCCTCCGCTGCTAACGGCCTACATTGTAACGACATGAAAGAATAGCAAGATTAACTCTGGCGGTTTAATTATCATACCCCCCCCCCCACCAAACTGAAATGGGTTCAGCGAATTAACTGTATTTGGAGAATTGTGTCAGCCGTTTCCGAAGCGATGGAACGGGTGAATGGGTGGCAGAGCCGGAGCCTCACCGCCCGGGTCAGAAAAGTCCTGACCGGACCGGTGGGTTTAGCGGCCACGCATGGCGAGCCAACGGACTCTTCCAAAGAGGTAGGAATGTGGAGGTGTGGAGGACTACTACTTAGACCTTAATCCTTTCTTCTCTCCGGGTGTTTCATTGAAAAGAGTCTCCGCCACGTTGGTGTAAGAATCAAGAGGCATGAACAACGAGGGATGATAGAGAGGCTAACCGACGGAGCAAAAACCCTCCTTCCAAAGGCCCCACCTCGCGCATGGACGTTAGCTTCTTACCCACAAGGAGTTTGGATTCAACCATCTGCCAGAGGATTTGTTGGTCCAAAAAAAACAACTACCAAACTGTCTCATTGGCTCCAGAAGATAATGGTTTGGGCAGGGAGGCCATTCATCCACTAACTAGAGGGTAATAACAGACTGGCTAGCCGCAGCCTGGGAAGGAGCAGACGATACAACCCATTCACACGGGCGCATTCAGGCTGAAACCATTCCAAAACAAATGCCCAAATAATACACAGTTACATTCATCACCAGATGCCCTGATATGTGGCCTTTTCCTCCATTTACTCAAACATTTCCGGAACAGACAATGGGGTGCTCACACGTTCAACAACCCCTTGCCGTGATTTCGCAGTTCCAAAAGTTTTCCTGAATTGTTCTCATACCCTAAGATAGATGACACAGCAAAAGGGGGTAAAAAAACTGCCAGATCGACAACACATCCGTGACATGGGCTTGCCGCTGCTCGGTCGCAGTCCCTTGCCGGACCTTCCCCCGGGAGTCAGGGGCAGGAGTGCCTCTGAGGCAGGAGTGCCTCTGAGGCAGGAGTGCCTCTGAGGCAGGAGTGCCCCGGCCGACACCCATTCAACATGGACGCCACAGACACTTCACCTCTCCCCTACGACACATGGACACACCGCCGCTGTGGGTGAACAAGGGGCCGTGCCGGGGGTGCTTATGCTGGAGGTTGGATTAGCGGAGGACTAAACAGCATGAATAACACTGCCGGCCACATGGACAGGCCAGGAGCGTGGGTGGGTGGGAGGGAATTTATTTAGGGTTAGGCAAATATTTTTTAAGGGTCACAAGAAATAACTGACACGCAGGCGTGTGCGACACACTGCGTATCGAAGCAGGGTTACAATAACAGAATAACCCAGTGAGTGAAACTGAAATGGAACCTCAGACAATAACAGAATAACCCAGTGAGTGAAACTGAAATGGAACCTCAGACAATAACAGAATAACCCAGTGAGTGAAACTGAAATGGAACCTCAGACAATAACAGAATAACCCAGTGAGTGAAACTGAAATGGAACCTCAGAAAATAACAGAATAACCCAGTGAGTGAAACTGAAATGGAACCTCAGACAATAACAGAATAACCCAGTGAGTGAAACTGAAATGGAACCTCAGACAATAACAGAATAACCCAGGTATTCAAACTGAAATGGAACCTTAGACAATAACAGAATAACCCAGTGAGTGAAACTGAAATGGAACCTCAGACAATAACAGAATAACCCAG
>JACXGK010005217.1:19722-34279 GCA_016801125.1 Novumbra hubbsi | reverse complement strand
CTGTTACCTTCTGACCAGAACTGATGTGGCTGTTACCTTCTGACCAGGACTGATGTGACTGTTACCTTCTGACCAGGAATGATGAGACTGTTACCTTCTGACCAGGACCGATGTGATTGTTACCTTCTGATCAACATTGATATGACTATTACCTTCTGACCAAAACTGATGTGGCTGTTACCTTCTGACCAGGACTGATGTGACTGTTACCTTCTGACCAGGAATGATGAGACTGTTACCTTCTGACCAGGACCGATGTGATTGTTACCTTCTGATCAACATTGATATGACTATTACCTTCTGACCAGGACTGATGTGTGCGTTGACCTTTTTGAGGACAGGTTTCAAGGTGGTATCGTAACGAACACTGAGGTTTTGAATCTGGATCTCTCCCTGCTGTGGCCAGCCTTCCGGTACCTGTGTGGCAGCTAGAGGAAGAGACATAAGACACTGGGTGAAGTGGAAGAGAGGAGCGTGGTGAGTGGCCAAATATCAAGCCTGTTTGGGAAAAAGACATAACTTCACTCTTGAAAGTCCCCAGGTTTGAGCTGGAGCTGAGGTAAGATTTAGGGTTGAAAAATCTAGGGCCAGAAAAATATAAAAGCTCAAAGGAGAATCTCTATGGGAATTGTATTTGTAGTCCTAGAATATGCTTAATATGTGTTTGGGAAACTCACCGCTGCAGCTATGGTTGGGTGTTGGTTTAGGGTGATGTCACAGTTTAATTAGAATGTGTGCATTAAGCTCCAATTTTCAGAATGAACTAGTTCTAGAGTTGTGGTCCAAGCTAGGTTAGGTTTTTGGTTTAGGCTGGGGTTAGGGTTGATCCAGGATATGTGCTGTTACTGTACTCACTAAGCAGACCCTCGTAGTTCTCTGGCTCAGTCTTTAGGAGACCATTGATCCTCTTGACTGAACCCAGCTGAACCTCCATGTCTGCCAGGTTACGAACCATCCAGTTCAGGTAGTTGGACACCTGAAACCCAGAGACACATTGTCACATCATACAACACTTTTATAGACCTGAAACCCAGATACACATAAAAAAAACTATTATAGACCTGGAACCCAGATACACATCAGATAAAACTATTATAGACTTGGAAACCAGATACACATCAGATAAAACTATTATAGACCTGGAACCCAGATACACATCAGATAAAACTATTATAGACCTGGAACCCAGATACACATCAGATAAAACTATTATAGACCTGAAACCCAGATACACATTGTCACATCACACAAGAGAGGTCCTACAAGACCGAGCTGAAAGGAGCTTCACTAGTAGGGGAGGGTCCAAGTCTCATCAAGAAATGTTTGAATATATTTAACCACAGACATTGACACACACCAGGTACACAACAGATTGGCCCTCACCATGAGCGCATAGGTGAGTCCAAGTCCTACCAGTCCAGTGGAGAGTTGGTTATGTAGGGAGTTGGTGATGGAGGCAACTGCTGCTATCAGCACCACACAGGCTCCTATGTAATCCTGCCGTATAAAGAAGCCACAGTACAGAATGAACATGGACACAGGCTTCTATAGAGAAACAGCTTACATAGAAAATCTACATAGAGAACACTGAAAATATACACTGAATTTATTTCTAATTTGGGGAAAACATTTGTGTACTATATCGCTTTTTCTAATCACAATAATAAAGTATGAAACACACAATTGTATTACTATTTAGGGTACTAAAGTAACACACATAAAGTATACTGCCTTTTTGGATTGGGAATATAAAAAAACAGCCTAGATAGAGAACATACAAAAGGCCAAATATGGGCCAAAAAATTATTTTGTAATCAGCAGGAAGTTCAGCTGTTTTGCTTTTTCCCTGAAAAAATAAATAATATGTGATTGTTTATCAATTAGTGTTTTGTGACTGTGTTTGTGAAAACAATCTCTTCGTTTATATATTTACAGGCTACAAATCCCTATTTTTGATTGTGTTTGCCCCTATGACCAATCAGTCTGTCCCCCTGCTGAATGTAGTAGCCTACGCCTGCTCTATGTGACAACAGACACTGAAACAGACAATGAAAAATAAATGTGTACATACCAATAGAGGTGCCCTCTCAAACCCATATAACCCTGTCATATTCCAAATTCCCATAGAGGGAGCAGTCACCCAATAAAATATAACCAAGAATAACCCGATCAACCAACCAGCTCAAGACAAAAGCTGAGAAGGGTCCAGTCAAATAGTGTAGAGCTCATTACCATGCGGACCTCTAGCCAGCGATTGGCTGCTGTGAGGAAGAGGGAGGCGATGTTGTTGGCGTCAGTGTACTGCAGTAGTCTCTGTCTGAACCTGGGCTCGTACCTGAGGAAGAGACAACCAATGGATAACACGTTTCCGTGCAGAAACACTCAGGTTGTCGGGGGCCCAAGCGGAGACCGTATTAACCTGAAGGCCCGGATGGTGGTGAGGCCCTCCACGGTCTCTGAGAAGTGGGACAGGAGGGGGAGCTGGGTGCTGTCCTCCAACTGCTGAAGATCCCTGACCAGGGAGAGGGGGGAGAGTTAGAGAGACGAACAGACTGGGAGACAACAGAAACGCTCGGACAGACAAAAAACATGCCGGAAAGCTGGCCTTCGAAAAGGAACTGAAACCAAGAGCTCACCTGGAGGCGACCCGGAAGTACTTCTGTATGAAGTAGCAGGCGACGGCCAAGGGCACCAGGGCAATGAGGAACACCGGGGTCACGTAAGAGATGACCCCCAGGGCCGACACGCACAGGAGGGTCGATCGGGTCAAACACTCCAGGGTGGCGGGGATGTGCTGGGGACAGAACCGCCTGCGGATCAGTACCAACTGCATCTACAAACATGCTAACTCCCCGCAACGGTACATATGCAACATTTAGGGACCACATATTGAATGACGTATGGTTGTATCATAATACTACGGTTAGGACGTAGTGGGTGGGAGGGGGGTGGGGGGGCGCTGAACTACCTGATCAATGGTGTTGGTGTCAGAGGAGAACCGGTTGAGGATGCTCCCCAGAGGAGTGGTTTCAAACAGCCTGGAGGGACATTAAACGGTTAACGCCAGACTGACAGTGTCTGCTAGAATGACTTGCGTGTAAAATGCAGCCGCGCGGAGAAAATACCTCACGGTTTTAATGTGATCATCTCGCTGTAAGAAGATAAATCTTTGGCTTAATGTTTTTTTGTGTTTGCCATTTCGCAGGTGCTTTTATCAAATCCGCTACCCAGCCGGTCTGTCTATATGCCACTGGTACTTCGAAAATGCATCTGAACATTTTGAGTAATAACAGTGAGGAAGATGAGAACCAAATCTATTTTTCTTCCTGGTTGTCATCTCGTCTAAAATGTTTCAGTAAAGAGTCGCAACAACAACACACTCTCTCACACACACACACACACACACACAGACATTATTTGTCTGTGATCTGACACTGTGCTGACATTACTGTTGTTTCAGTACAGCAGGCATATGGAACTCTAGGTAATGGGGCGGATCATATTGTTTACACCGTCCCAACTACAGGATGACTGATCGTCTAACACACACACATCTACTGGTGTAACAAACAAAAGCGAGCACTGGCAATTTAGTACCATAAAAAAAAAGATTTCCTCTTACACTCAGCCTAACCGAACAAACACAACAACCTACGTTTTTTACCTAGGCTTACCCCTCACAATAATTCTAAGGCTAATTCTAACCTTAATTCTAACCAAACTTAACTACAAGCCCAATAAAGCTTCTGTTTTAAAGCAAATGTTACACGCCGCTCTTTCTTTGCTGTTAAAAGGTCCCATAAAAAGCAAAAAAATTGATCAAAACCAAAACACACACGCTCACCTCATAGGGGCCAGTATGATCTTGCTGAGCAGGCTGTGGTGTAGTTCTTTGGCCACCCTCAGGCCGGTCCACTCTACGGCCACCGAGGTGACCAGACACAGAGCGATCCCCAAACAGCACAGAACACTGAACATGGACAGGTACCAGGAATGACCGAACCCACACTCCTACAGGACACACGCAGACCACACTGGGTTAGAGACCGGGCTGTGTCAGTGCATTCATGTGTGTGTGTGTGTGAATCTGAAAATAATTGACATTATTTATTACATGAGGAAGGTTCTTAAGTTACTAATTACATTGAGTAGTAGAATATACCGGCTTCAATAAAAATTAAACATCTTGGTGAAATGTGTTTTCGCTCCTTCGTCAAGATTGGTGGCTGGAGAAATATTTTGCAGTGGGCCCCCCCAAGCAAATCTCACACAGGGCCCCCAAAACGTAAGGGCCAGTGGAGTTAGCATGCAGTTGTGGGTGTCATGTGACTATTAGCAGTTTGCTCTTCACACATTAGAGAATGCAACACAAATCAAAATAGCTCCACACCCCCCCCACCCTCCGTCACACACACAGCCAAACACACACTTGGATACAGTACTACTCAAAAACGTGGACACACTTACCCAACACACACAAATTTAGTTCTATCTGAGTAAATCTATGATGTAATGTTGAGGAAGACTAATTAACCAGGGATCAGCTGACTAGATATTATAATTTATAGTCACCAAAGCTGAACGGACTACATATGAACGTGTGATCGCATGGGTACCCCTCTCATCTGTCCTTCCCTCCTTTTTTATCTCTATCTTTATCTCTCTTTCTCGCTGTCTCCATGTCAGTCTCTTTATGGTTATCTATCTAACTCTCTCACTCGCTCGTCTTCCTTCCCTCCTTGTCTTAAAACCAGGGCAGTGATGTTTAAAGATTAACCCCAGGGAAAATGCATGAAATGATTTAACCCAATCAGACATCAGAACCGAACACCCGCCCCCGAAGCAGTGTAGAATAATGTGACTGGGGAAATTAAAGGGATATGTCTCACCAAGTCAAAAAATTACCTTTAGATTTCCTTCAGGCCATCCTAATTCTTGGCACTATCCCTTTAAGGGTCTGCTGAGCGAATTTGTTTCTGATTCAAGGTCAAAGCAAAGTCTAGGGGCCTGGAGGAGAAGATATATCCGACAGATTGTCCTGGAAAACACTGGCGCTAATCAACAAGTCTGATAAGAACACATTTGGAATGTGACGTCATGAGACAAGGCAGTCCTGGATCTCTCCCTCCAACCTAGTCGGGGGTGAGTCAGTTTGTCCCGCCCATTGCCAGAATCCCCCTACATCCGTAATGACGCGGCTGCACATCGAGTAAGTGACTTAGAACACTGCGGTGTGGTTCCGCTTCAGTGGGTTCTTGTTTGAGTGTGTGTGTCAGGAACGCCATAGAAGAGTCAGGTCACCCGAACTGAGCATGCTCACCGTGGACATGAGACAACGTTCAGAGTCACCCTGTATTTGGGGCCTCCTCGATGACAGCGTGACAAAGGGTTGGAGTGTCCCAACGTGTCTGTGGCTAAATCGGTTCTAAAATGGTTGGAGTGTCCCAACGTGTCTGTAGCTAAATCGGTTCTAAAAGGATAGAGTGTCCCCCCAGTCTGTTGCTAAATCGGTTCTAAAAGGGTGAGAGTGTGCCCCTGTGTCTGTGGCTAAATCGGTTCTAAAAGGGTCACAATGTCCCCCGGTGTCTGTGGCTAAATCGGTTCTGAAAGGGTTGGAGTGTCTCCTCCTGTATGTGGCTAAATCGGTTCTAAAAGGGTTGGAATGTCCCCTCGTGTCTGTGGCTAAATCGGTTCTAGGGAGATAAGATTGCAGAGTGTGTGGCTTCTTCATGTTTACCCGAAAACCATGTGTTAAAGGGAGAGAGAGACCGCTATTAGGCTAAAGTAAAAACGTGTGTCCATGCAAGTGTCTGTGTGTGTCATCTGTTGTGCTCAAACTCAGTTGGCCTCTAGCCTGTAGATGACTGTGAAATGTGAACTGCCATTTAGGACACACACACATTTGCTTTGGTGCAAGTGCAAATGAAAATGACAACAGGTGCACCAGAGGGGCAACAGCAAGATAACCCCCAAAAAGTGAATGGTTTTGCAGATGGTGGCAACAGACAATAGCTCTCTCCTCATCCTTCCTGACTGATTCTTCTCTAGTTTTGTGTTTTGCTTGTGTCCCTGTCACTACTGGTAGCATGAGATGGTACCTGCAGCCCATTCTGTTTGCACAGGTAGTCCAGCTCCTCCAGGATGGCACATCCATAGTGCATAGTTTGCAGTGGCTCCCAGTACAGTCTCAAGAGCAGGAGATACCAGGAGACGGGCTGTTACATGAGAAGAGGTGGACAGGGCCATAGAAGGGCATCAATCCAGCAGCAGGACCGGTATCTGCTCCTTTGTGTGAGGAGGAACAGGAGGAGCACTGCCAGAGCCCTACAAAATGACCTCCAGCTGTCAGAAACAGATTCCATGAGGGTGGCATAAAGGCCTGATGTCCTCTAGTGGGACCTGTGCTCACAGTTTGGCAGATTCACTATTGGGGCCCCATTCTCTTCGCAGATGAGAGCAGGTTCACACAGAGCACATGTGAGAGATGTACTTGAGTCTAGAGACACCGTGGTGAACGTTATGCTGCCTGCACCATCATCCAACATGACCGGTTTGGTGGCCATCCTGGAAGAGCTGACCTACCTGTGCAACCTGAATGGGCTGCAGGTACCAGTAGCGACAAACACACAAGAAAAACACAAAACTAGAGAAGAATCATACAGGAAGAAGAGAGCATTTGTCTGTTTTTGCAATCACTTCAGGAATTGTTTGCAATCACTTCTCATTTGAAAGCACTGTAGGCAATTTGCTCAAACCTTATAGACAGGGAATCAATTGTGTTTCTAACCGTCCTTCAACTGTGCTGGATTTTATTTGAACAGCTTTAAATGGCTTTCTTCATGCTGAAAGAGTTTGCCCATTCATGCCGCATTTCATCAACACTTGCAAATGAGCATAGCTTAGATCTGAGAACAGATAAGTGACTCTGGAGGTAAAGCGAGGGTAGTGATTTTAACTAAAAACCAACATTTGTTTGGTTGGTAATATGTTATTGCCTTGTTAAAGCTGTGTGGACCTAGTTGACCTATTGGCTATTTATACATATTACTCAAAGAACCATATTAACAAACTACCCACTCAAATATCTGCCCTAAAAGGTTCTTTGAATGGTTTCTTGAGGAACCATTAAAAAGGGGTTAATTGAAGAACCCTGTTAAAGGTATTTTAATGAACTTATAGGGGTTCCCTGACCTTTTTTACTTCCTTTAAGGGAAGGGTCCAAAAACCTATATTTTTATGTGGAAAAAACCTTAAACAAAGTATATGTTTCTGGTGCTTCCAAATTGACCTCTGACCTGAGCGGCAGTGCAGTTCCTCCCAGCGGCCTCCGCCTTGGCCGTGATGACGTGGGCGGTCCAATGGGCCAGCCAGTAGTCGATGGCAACCATGAGCGAGTGCTTGACGAGCTGTGACAGGAGGAGAAGCGGCAGGAGGAGGAGCCCGGCGGAGGACAGGTAGACCCCACAGGAGCGCCAGGGAATGGTGGCGCGCCGACGCATGGCTTGGGATTGGTTGTCCTCCTCGTCACTGTCCACGGACTCTTCTGGAAGGAGGAAGAGGAGGGTCACAGCGGGACAGAAAGGGAATGGGGGTGTGGCTGCCTCGATACACGTATACACCCCTTCCATCTATCCATTTCTCTCCCGCTCTCCATTTCCTCTCTCTTTATTTTCTTTACATCTCCCTCTCTTCATTTTCTTTCCATCTCACTCTCTCTCTCCAGGAGGACAGGAAATGGGCCTTGAGAGAAGAAAGCTCTGTTTCAGCAGACTGACAGACAGCCGCTCTGCGGGAGAGTGATGCCCAGAGAGAGGGAGAGGGTAGGGGGTCGGGTGGGGCTGGGGAGCCACAGAGGGTTCCGCAGGAACAGAGGCCCCAAGCCTTCAGTACGGTATTGTTTGGCCCCTGGTGGGGCAAAACAAATGCTTGTACGGGCGTGTTGGGCAAATGTTGGGAGGAGGTTGGGAGGAGGTTGGGCGGAGCAGGGGGGGGGCATACGGGACGGGTCGACGACGGAGACGGCGCCTCCTTCTCAACACACAACACATCATGCAGCAAGGCTCAGGGCCGACGTCAGCGTGTTTACAAGGCAGGTGGAGGAGGCGAGGAGAGAGGAAAACAGGAGAGGAACCCCCCGGGGGAACAGAAAGGAAAGCGCAGAGCTGATATGTTTGGTGCATCAGCAGAGTCTTGAAGCTGCAAGCCGGGGGGGGGGGGGGGCAGAATGAAAGCAACCTGAACGGATCAGGGATCCATAGGTGATCTACAGGGGACCTACAGAGGATCTACACGGAGAAAGCGCGAGAAAGCGCGACCAGCGTGATTGCAGCGCCATGCAGCGGACGGACCACCACTCAGTAAAACCATGCAGTTCGGCCCACACCTGCTTCGGCTAAAATAGCAGCAGAACTCTGCGTTTGGAATATCTCACAAGTCCACACCGGAAAGCCACCAGAACACAGGAGACAACAAAGAATAAAGGGCACAGTACCGCTGCCATGACACTGTCACAAGAGCTCGGACCGAGACACTAACCATACCAGTGGGGTACAGATGCCGTATCGAAAATGTGATCGTCCTTGTGTTGAGTGCAACGGACAGCAGGAAAAGCGAACCTGTTATTCGGCACCAATATTTTAAAACGGGCTTTCCAATTTAAAATGTCAGAGTTAATTACAAAAAAAAGAATGTAATTAATTATAATCCATTTGACAATTCACATTTCCTGTTATTGTGCTGTTCTAGCAAACCTACTTACAGATACGGCATCTGTAGTTGCTTTTAACTAATGATCTAGAGTCCCTTTTGTGGGTGAGATAATTATTTGGGACAGGGAGGGTAAGTATCCAAGAGCTGTGCTTTTTGTCTGGAATTCAAAGCAGAGAAAAACCAAGTCATTGTTTAAACCAACGATTCTCAAACCTTTCCTAGGATACCGGCAAACACTTCCGAATTTAATGGTAGACCTGATCTAGCTCACCCCAAAAATCTAATCAAGGCAGTGATAAATACTTGAGGAGTTGAGTCATATGTTCCAGCTCAAGAAAATGTTCAAACCATGGAACAGCTGCTGCTAGTCCCAGAAGACAAAAAGACAAAAATCTAAACCAGGCTAAGGCTCAACTCCCAGGTAGATGCAGATTCTCAAATGTTCCTCCCTATTCTATTAATGCCATTGATTATGCACCTTCCTACAGTCAATGGGCCAAGGTATGTCAGAATCTGGGCAGTTTTAATCATGGTTCCGGTATGGGCTTCATTGGCTATAATTGGCTCTAATGGATTTGTCATTATCACTCTATACAAAATAGGTTGAACACGCCTGATGACAATTAAAACTGTTTCATACTTATGCAGATAACCAATTTCGCCAGGTTTGTATCATTTGTCTTTAAGGGGAAAAAAAGTTAAATAAAAACTAAAAATATGTGAATATTTTTATTTTCAAGCAATTACAAATCTATCCAAAAATGCACTACGGGATCATCAAAATAATATTGTTCTATTTTGTTAACTATTTTGTTAAATATAGGATACCTCGCTCCAATGACTTCAGTGTTGCAAAAACACATTCTAACAACATCCTGTCAACGCATGAGCTTACATAGCCGTTGCATTAAACAGTGATATACGGTGTCGTATTATGTCTACAATGGTCATAGATAATCATTTGGTGATAAGTTGTTGGGACAACTAAATACAGGACTAAACGCCTTTCATCTCAACAATAAACCACAAGAGAACTTTTGTTATTTTGACTTGTTATTTCCCAGTAATAACTATGTCCACTCGCTCAAAAACAAACAGGGTTGTGCTATTTGTTGTTTCAATGAAGTGTCAGTCTAGATCTGGTAGATTCAGTATCTTGGCAGAAATATACAAAATCCCCATGGTTTTAAAGGAGATCCACCGATTCATTTTCATTGTCAGCATTCCCATGTATCTCAGCATTCCTTTAACAGCCTGCATGCCAGCATTTTATTATATAGGCTCCCATACAATAAGATGTGTAACCTTTTTTAAGTGAGGGTTTCATTAACATCTATATTATTGGGGGCTTTTGGGGAAAATATGATACCATAAGAGCCTAGCTGCCACAAAGTGGACACATTTTCCTAGTGCTTGATGGAACAGTAAACCAGTTGATTAGCACAACCAGTGAAAGGACACATTTGTAATTAGAATAACAATCTTGTATCCCTTTTCAAACAATCCCTAAAAGACCGAGAGCACATGACGTAAACAGGAAATGTATTTCACAGATCACTGGTTGACAAAGGATGACAGAGGAAACCATTGGCGAATGCCAGGAGATTCTAGACAGACAACACGATCAAATATCCGACAAAATCTTCAGTAGGATGGGAGACTGAGGCTGTGACAGACATGTGACTATATAGAGGCACCACATTACAAAAGAAGCGGCCACGGAAAAAACGGCTGCCACTCTGTTTAAATGAAACTGGCTAAACAGCGACCCACTTTCACAGAACCATTAATCCCCAGATGACCTCAGAGGTAAGCTCAGTGACCTCCCTCTGACTCTGCCTGTTCTAAAGGGAGAAGCATGAACTTTGACCCCTCACCTACGTCCTCCAGTTCAGTCTTATTGGCCTCCTTGGAGTACATGGCCCTCCGCAGGTTCTTGCGCTCCAACACGGTCATACTTTCGGCCACTGTCTCCTGAAACAACACTTGCACATTAAAGTGTCTACCCAGAAATAAACGTCACCATAGGCATTTAAAACAGACATGAAAAACATACATTAAAACATGCATGCATAAAAAAAAATGCATGTTGGTGAGGTACATTTCTACTTATACTTTAATTACACTAGTAACAATTTCACTTTGCGATAAAATTGGCACCCCAAAACTGTTGAAATTATTGTCTAAGGATATCAGTGCTAAAAAGGCTAATGGCAATAAATCAAACAGTGCCCATCTCTCAGTCACCTTAGTACACCTGAACTGCATTATATCAAATGAAGGGGCCCATCTTGATTTTCAGCACCCACAATCCACACACATTAAACTAGCACACAACTGTGGTTAAGTTATGTAATTAAGGTTTACTATGGAACACGAACAAGTATTGTGATACAGCACCCCCTGTTAAATAAACAACACATTTAAATAACAGATGGGGGAAAGAACCACATCTATTTTTCTATTTGTCAGATTGGTCCTTTTGTGGGGCCCGGTACCTTCTCAAACTCTCTGTCCTGGCGATGCATCAGGGTCCTCCACTGATCGAACAGCTCAGGTTCTGAGTTCTGGATGTCTTTTAGAGTCCCCTCGGTCTGAATTGTCCCATCCTTCATCGCTATGATCTGACCGTTGAGGGAGGGAGGTGGAGGGAAGGTGTGAGGGAGGGAGGGGGAGGGAAGGCGTGAGGGAGGGAGGGAGGGAGGGAGGGGGAGGGAAGGCGTGAGGGAGGGAGGGAGGGGAAGGGAAGGCGGGAGAGAGGGGGAGAAAGTAGCTGCCGGAATTAGCGACTCTCTAGATGTAACTGAACAATGATGCTCGAGTGACACCAACCTCGTCCCCCAGGCTAATGTATCCAGCCTGGAACAACAACCACTCTATGTTAGCCTCAGTAGCAGGAACCATGTGATTCCATCGGTGCAATCTTGCTGAGTAAATTATATGTGGTCTTTTGACGTTAACAAATTGAAAAACAAGATGGAGGGCAATTTTTGGATGTCTAAGAACCTAAACAACATTAAATCCAGTTTAGCCTGTGCTGCCACTTAGCCCAAAAGACACGCTAGCCAGTAGCTGACAACACTAAATGAAATGATCCTTCAACCAGCGATCTAGTTACCATAGTTTTTCATCACAGTAAACAGGTTTCAGTGATGCAGTAACAGGCTGATTCTGCCCAGAGACAGCTCAGTGGCCCTCTTTGCTAATCACCCCCACGTAGTGCACAAGACACTACAATTTCTCAATGCTTTCTTATTGGTTAAACAAAGCCAACATTGACGCATTGTTCAGCCAGACTTTCAATTCCTATTGGTGGATATTCTGCCCCCTCGCTCACAAACACACACACACACACACACATACACAGACTCTATTCTCACCCAGTCAGCATGTGGTAGATACTGTAGTTTGTGGGTGACCAGAACCACTGTTCTTTTCTCTTCTCCCAGCAGTTTCAGAATGCCATCCTGCATCAGGTGGTCACTCAGGTGGATGTCCAGCGCTGAGAACGGGTCGTCCTGAAACCCAAAGGGACGAGGCCAAAAGTATCAAAAACACCACATACTTCATTGTTGACAATGTCAATGAAATGCATAAAGTTTTATGGAGAACACTGTAGAAACACAAAAGAAATGTATGAGATGAACAGGTTAGTTTGGACTGTGTCAGCCTGAGTTAGTATAGAAAGGTGGTCTCACCAGGAAAACCACGTTGGTCTGTTGGTACAGGGCCCGGGCTACACCTATACGCTGCCTCTGACCTCCAGACAGAATGATGCCCTGCGGACACGGACAAATAAACATGATACAAATGGAGACGTTATTCCTCCCATTACAGTCAATACTGTTAGCCAGGCTAACGGACTGAAAACACACTAACACACACTTTGATCTCTTCTCCTGACTACATTTTGGTGTTTTGCTAACCCTAAAATCCAATACATAAGCCTACAAAAGCATTTTGTCATGACATTAGCGATACCTGGAGGAAGTTGATTCTCTCTGAAAGGAAAACGAACTGCCTTCCCTTCAACTAAATCCATTTTCACGTAACCATTCCTGACCCCTTGAAAAAGGCGGTGAGCCCGAGGGCTCTGAAGTACAGTCTTTTGTTCCCACAATAATGCAACACATTTTCAGAGAGGCAGAGAGCCCACATGCCCACAGGACCAGGAAATAAATGTGTTCTATGTTTAACGTGTTACATCACATAACGTGGCTGTAGACTTGACAAGTTTAAAAGGGCACAGATAATCAAAATGACTACTACTTTGACAATGACAAAAATTATAATCTAGGATCCATAGTCTGTATGGTCCAACCTAAATAGCCCAGTCCAGCAAATAGGGGGACGAATGGAGGATCGGACACATATGGACTTCATCAGCATATGCGAAATGGGGTTTATGCGTTTAGGTGCATTGTGGTCCTGAAAAGTCAAGGAAACAAGTACACACATAACCCTAACCCCCACTTACTCAGTCCAATAGAACTAAGTGCCCTTATACTAGCTACCCCTTGAGGATATATAAGACTATGTCCGCTCTCTCTTACTCTCTCTCTCACAAATCCCCAATGCTGAAATGTGTCTCTGCCCAAAAGGTTGATCTTTGATAAACGCCCCCCCACATGGTCTATGAGCAATATCTAAACCAGGACACAATACAGTGTGTGTTTGTTCTGGAGGCAGACAGAAATACTGTATCCGTTCTTTCCTTTGTTTCCTGAACTAAAGAGTCACTGTAGTGGAACAAGCCTTCCTAATTGGCTTGGGTTAATGAATAGCAATTTGTGATAAATATTGAACATATACATACCCCTACACACTCCTACACACACTCACGCAAACATACTGAAACGCACACACAAACACAATCTCCATTGAACCTGACCAAAACTCTTGCCTGTTCACGTAGTCTGTTTTAAGATGTTACACTCGCACCAACATGACCGAAATGCACACCGTAATTACATTAAAGCACACACACATACACACACTTTTCACAAAGACACACATACAGTATAAATATCTAACATCAATCTCTGCAGACGCCACATATTAATTTGAGCCTGTAAATTATGTATTGGCGCATCGGGTTACACAAATTGTTATGTAGAAAAAAAGACAAACATTTAGAGGTGGATACCTTTTCTGTTACAGCAAATCAAGTCTGACGTTTTCAAAGAAAAAAGAAATCGCAAAATACTAAATTTACTTTTTAAAACATTCAATAGTGCATTTCTTGTAGACACTAGCGTGATCATGTTAACATGCAGTACTTGTAAGAGGGAGGCGATGAATCAGGATAACCTTGAATACATGAAGGTCATCCAAAGGTTAGAATGCGCATTCTCACGCCCTTGATGGTTACTCTGTAAGTGATAATGTAATGAGAGAGGTGGGGGTTGTTTTTATTGACACAAACAGTGATAAACACAAGGACAGGCTGAAGTAGGTCACTGACCCTCTCTCCAATCTCCGTCTGGTCTCCTTGTGGCAGGATGTCAATATCCGGCTGCAGGGAACAGGCCTCAATGACAGCCTTGTACCTGGGCAACATAATAAACAGATAGAGTTAATTACACAAATAATCTGCCATCATACGGCTGATTGGTCACCTGACTAGTGCCCAAAAGGTTCCTGGTTCTAATCCCCTTACATCAAGGAGAAAGCATGGTTATTGATGTCAATAGAAATTGGTTGCTAATCAATTTGCTTGGATAAATATTGGGAGGAAGAAACGCAATAATGGTAATCCGGGCCAAAATACCATGGCACATTTTAATGTAATGTAATTTACCGCTTTTACTGTCATATAAGTTAATAAAGGAGGGGGGGGGGGGGGGGG
>JACXGK010005217.1:0-19622 GCA_016801125.1 Novumbra hubbsi | reverse complement strand
GACAGGAGGAAAAAGGCAAGACGGATCAAAACAAAAGAGAGAAAACGCCGGAACGGAAAAAAGAAAATCCACAGTTCGGAGGGAGGAAGAACAAGAGGGAGGAGGACCGTATGGCCTTGGGTTATTTATTGGCGAGGGAGAGAGGAGAAACAGTGAAGGAGAGAGCTAGAAGGGGGAGGCAGAGAGATCCAATGGAGGGGGAATACAGTAAGCCATGAGAGTAGGTAAACACTACTCCTATGTCTCCAAGGCAACCGAGAGAACCCATGGTGCCAGGAAATTATCTTTTCAGGTAGCCAATTACGCCCACAGAGGGACAAGATAGACCCATTAACAAACAGGCTAGTGCCCATTTCACTATTTATCACGAGGACTGAAAAGGCTTGTCACCGTGCCCGTCAAGTAGCAACAAACAGCATATGGTGTTTGTAAGGATCCGAGGGTTGGGGTGAGAGGACAGAAACAATCAGCAATTACAAAAAAAGCAAACATGATTAAACATGGAGTGAACTGGAGGTCAACTAACCCCAGAGCCTGCTAATGTTTTACAAGCAGTTTATAACCACCTCTTACCTGGTTTTGATCATGGGCATCTCAAAGGTTATGTTCTCCACCAGTGTTGCGTTGAGCAGCCAGGGCTTCTGGGAAGCATAGGCCACAGAGCCTCTCTTCCTGTCAATATAAACCCAGTGTGAAGAGCACTAAACATCTGACAACCTCCTGTCCTGAGATACCACACACACTAAATCGAATGCCCAATAAAAATGTATTCCAATCCCTCCCCCACATCCTAATATAGTAGTGAAAGAACTACAGTACCCCTACAAGGACTAGATTGGGCTGACAAAGTCTGTAATGAGATTACCATCAACCTATTGATTTAATTTCCGTTGTTGGTGGCAGCTCATTCAACACTAGTTTGAGTGTTACAAAGCGCTAAAAGTTGTCTCTATCAGATCTAGAATTCACAAGAGTTATGGACATTTCAAATGTTCAGCTTTGCTGTTCAATAGCTAACGGTATTAGCCTGCTTGTTGTTATACGGTGGCTACTTCACAGTGCTGAATAGGTACTGCTTGTATTCTTCTGACTGGGGAAAGCAGTAAATACATCATCTCCACAGTGACCATCTGGAGCGAGGAGTCGTGTCGTGTGTGCTTACTGGATATCTCCATCACCAGCTGCATCTTTGTCTGACGTGGGGCTGGAATTGCACGCACAGACACACACACACACAAAGACACAAATCATTAGCACAGGTAATATTAAAGAAGCAGCAAAAAAACTAAAAGTCCTGTTGCCCTATTGGCACTATAATCACCTGATGGGTCTATAAATATAAGCGTCCATAACCTACTTCAATTTGCAGGTTGAACCAGCTCTGGTTGCACTGACTAAATACTATGCATGAAATGATTGAAAAACTCTGATTCCCAAAACATGTTCGGATTTAATGTGGTCAGACTGGGTGTTTTGTAAAATCACTTTGTGACAAATGCTAACGTAAAAAAGGGTTTCATAAATACATTCGTCTGATGAATTGATCCTACTCAGTCTGTGGGCGAGCGTCTGGGTGATGTACACAGCAAAAAAACTATTAAGGGAACACTGAAATCACATCGGGTCTCAAGGAGCTAAATCTAAAAATAAAGAACAACGTGTAATTCGTTTTGAACAAAAGACTGGAGGGCTGGATTCGAACACCGAAAATCAAAGTAAACAACTGAAATCACAAGCTCATCCAACGTGTGTGGATTTCATCACAGCAACTCATAATGTGACTCAGAAGTGCCTGTTGGCGCTGCCGACCAGGTCTGGCCACGCTCCTGATGAGACGGCGAATGGCCTCCTGGGGGATCTCCTCCCAGACCGGGTCATCAGTGTGTGAGTGAGCGTAGGGCTACTTGGCAGCATTGGATGCACTGATACATAACGACCCAGAGGTTCTCAATTGGATTCAGGTCTGGGGAACGGGATGCCTTGGTCATCCAGGAACTGCCTACACACTCTGGCCACCTGAAGCCGGGCATTGTCCTGCACCAGGAGGAACCCAGGGCCCACTGCACCAGCGTAAGTTCTGACAACGGGTCTGAGAATGTCATCCCTGTACTTAGACAGGGTACCGTTGGCTAGCACGTGGAGGTCTGTGCGACCCTCCAAGGATATGCCTCCCCAAACCACCACTGACCCACCACCAAACCGGCCATGCTAGGTGATGTCACGTGCAGCATAACATCCACCATGGCGTCGCTAGACTCTCCTGTTGGTCACATCTGTGAAGAGAACGTGTTGCCAATGGCGGACCTGCCGAATCTGTTGTCCTCTGTGCAAATGCCAATCCAGCTGCACGGTGCTGGGCTGTAAGCACAGGTCCCCCCACCTGCACAACCGTTCTCTTTTTCGGGGTTGTCTTGCTGTTGCCTCTCCTCTGCACCTGTTATCACTTCCATTTGCACCCGAACAGGTGATATTGATTCACAATCACTAATGCTTCCTATCTGGACAGATTGATATCCCTGAAGTTTCATTGACTTGGTGCTATATTGTAATGATTATGTATTCCCTTAATTGTTTTAAGCAGTGTTTAACCAAATGAGACAAATTAGGGAGATAATTAACAGAAGACAGAGGTAAACAAACAGTTAAAATACGGTCTGCCAAAGCTGACAGGACCTCAGCTGCCTAACCTTGCAGATACTTGAGAGAGGGGAGAGGAGGAGGGGACACGAGGAGGAGGGAAAGTGAGGAGGAGATGGAGAATATTTTTAGGTGGTTGATAAGTGTCCCAAAACATGTCCTATGATACCGACAGACCGGACAAGTTAAGAGGCTTGTCCCAGACAGGACATCCCAAGATACAGTCATCCAACAACTGATTAGTTAGGTGCAGAGGGATCAGTTAGATTTTTGAGGAACCTTCATAATTATATGAAGAAAAAAAAAAAAATTATATTTATTTCTCACTAGTTTTCGTTTTCTCACATGTTCCTTTTGTCTCATTTTCCTATTCTCTCATTAGGTATTTCTGTCATTGAAAAAATGTGTAAAAGCTCAAAACACAGCTGTCCTTAAGAAATATAATAAATATTTTTTAGAAGTATAATATAGATATAACAATATCCATCAGATATTCAGTATACAACACATTCATCATTAAAAGAGTAATCTATGGAATCCAAACATCCGGTATTTTTAAAAGATATATATATATATATATATATATATATATATGTATATATGTATATAATAAAAATTAAAAAACATCTTCATCATATATAAACATAAAAAAATTGTTTCATCTTGGATACACACAAATTTCCCTATTCAACCCTATTCATTACTACAGCTTTCAATTCTATTTGCAGGCATTTCATCAGACTCAACCACACCCCCATAAGTATCCATTATCTTACGGTTATTAGTTAATAGTCCTCTGGGATGGACCGTAGCAACCAAAGATCAGCCACTTTGACCCCATCGGCCGAGCTTGGAGACGCATGGATTTAACTATTCATTACTCTGATAGCCTTGGCCTGCTAGATTTGAGGTGTTTTCAGGAAAATCTCAGCAGGTGTACACACATGTTCACTTATAAACACACACACACACGCACACAATCCACAACCGTGCATGAAGATTTTTTGTGTGTGTGTGTCATGCAGTGAGTGACATCATTGATGGGTGACATTCTACACACACCTCTCATCTCCCTCTGAGCCTCGGCTGGGTAAACTGTGCGGATGAGAGAGAAAAAACAGAGATCATTTCAATGTCAACAGGTGGAGAATGATCACAATATCACAGTTGATACAAAATATCTATTTTCAAATAGTTGTTTTTTTTTACATGATGCCAGCAGCTCAGCCGGTACACAGAGCTTGTCATTTGACTCTGGGTCAGTTTCTTGGGGATTTATTGGATGTATGTTTGTGAAATCAATCTATGTATTATATTCATAGGGTGTCTACATACTTCTAACTCTGAAAATGTCCAGCATACATGAAACAAAGTTGTTCTGGTAGTAGCTGTACATTTGTATACAGTTGACCAGGGAATTGATTTAACAATGGAAAATAATTTCACAATATTTTTTCTTTCAAAACAGTATTGATATATAAAAGACTGGCATGATTGGGAGAAGTCTATGGTCAGTTAGAATTTAAGACATGTCTCAAACGCACAAAAGCAGCCTTTGACTGCTCAAACACACTAACATAATCCTGCCCCAGTCATTGTTCTTCAGGCCCAACATTCCTGACTACAGACCCATCTGGTTATAAAGAAACTAATTTATAATGAACCTGGAATTCAATCCATTTCATGTCATTCTTTAGGCATTTCTGTATTGACTTTCAATAATTCCTGTAACGATCATTTGATTTGATGATTGTTCATCATACGTGCAGAGGAGTGTGATATTAAAGGGAAAGATTATAATCCAATTGGTTCATTTTGAAAAGCCAGGATATAGAGCACTAGTCATTACCATAAACCGTCTCCTTAATTTATACAGAAATCCAGAAACCAGGAGAAAATACAACCACCCAGTTCATCAATGCTACAACCTTGACCAGTATGTCATCTTAGAATACATACTGTATATCAGATGGAAAATATACACTTACTTGCACTGAACACTAGTCCACATCCCATTACTAATATAGCCTAGAACATTCCAGTTCATCCTATGTAATTCTAGTCCCCTCTATTTCATAGTATTCTAGCTAACTCTATTATAGTTGTCATATGTAGTTAGGAGGACCAAGGCGCAGAGAAGTGTGTAGCAAGGCTCTTTATTTTCAACCTTGTTTGGATTCGCCTTTGTATCCACTACGCGAGGCAGTCAAGAGCGTGACGGAGCATGCGACAATAATCTAAACCCACAGACAATGGGAGGCACGCCAGTGCTGGGTAATCCTGTCTGGGTATTCACATATAACATGTAACAATCACGGACACAGAGACTAGACACACACAGGGTTATGTACCTAGTCAACAGGTAACACCTGTTAAGGATCAGGGAGGGATGCATTCACAGCACATGGGGAAAACAGGACAAAACACACACGATGGCGACTAAAAGGCCAGCGGCATCGAACGGTCTGTCGCTAGATGGCAACGTGACAATAGTCCAATGTTCTACTTTAGTCCAGTCCATTTAAATCCAGTAATATATTTTATTACATTAGGGGTTAGGCATGGTCAGGTTAGATATGGGACATGTAAAACACAAAGAGAGGTTGAACATGGTAAGAAGATGCACTGTGAGGTCAAGCCAAACAAACACTTCGGATAAAGTCCTCCTGACGTAGGCTGATCAATGATACCACCGTGTTGGGGAATATGAAGCAGAGTTACATGTCAAACCATCAGTAGGGTCATATGCGGGTGCTATGTGTTTGAGGTCCACACGGCTACTGATCTCACCATTACTTTGATGATGATGACGACAATGACAAGCAGGTGATGAAGACTAACAGGAAAACAATGAAGAGCCACGTTGGGAAAACAGCATCCAGCAAAAAAGATTCACAAGTCTAAATGTCAACAGGAAGCTTGAGACATTATGTGAACCCTGACGCCCACAATCCATTTTCCCTCATTAAATCCGTAACAAAGGCTCAGCCTTAATAACCTCCGTCCATCTTGAGGCAATGTGAAAGGGAGGCGCCAGCCGTCAGGGTCTCTGGTATCACTGGGTTTGCCAGCTTGTCTCTGGCGTTGTGACAGGAAAGGGCGTGTTTGTCTGGCAGAGGGGCAGACGGGGACAATCTAACATGGTGATATTCACCTTGGGAAAGGAACAACAGTGGTTCGACAGTGGCCAGGTGGCCAGCCCCCCCCAAAGACAACAATAATTATAAAATAAAACAGATTACAAACAGGTTCCGGTAGGTATCCTAGCCGCAACGGCTATATCACACTAATGACACAAATGAGCTTCCTGGCAATGATACACCCACAACATAAGTAACTAGTGAAAGGGAGGGGTATGGCTAAGAGTCTCCTTAGGTAATCAAGGAGATGTTGCTTCCTTTCTTCGCACAACGTTCTTTGTATTCCCCCCACAGGGAAGGGCAGACAAACCCATTATCACTTCTGTGTAATTAGGATTTGTTTCTTCCCACCTCTCTGCATTTGACCTCATGAGGGAAACCTGTGCCATAAGCGCTCCGTAAGGGGCCAGTCAATCAGTCGGATCATATTAGCGGTCGATGCGTTGGCAAGAGGTATATTGTGAATGAAATGGCCTCTGGGAGCTACAGCATTGCCCCGCTCCGAAACTAATGAAACCACACACATTATCTTCTCCGGACAGGCTTGTTGCCATAGTTTCAGAGGACTTATCACTGAGTGAAGTAAACAGTCTGTCTTTTGTTGCCTCAGAGATGAGAAGTTATTTATTTAAAATATGTCAAGTACTTCTGAGTGTTTTTTTTACTTGTAAGGGTTGCAGAAATCTGGTAACGAGAATGAGCCGATAATAAGCTGATAATCTCTTATCAACTAACCAGCATTCCTAGAAAACTGGGGATTTGTTGTAATTGACAGAATTGTAAAACCCTAAACAAGATAAGTCTGAGACCTGTAATTAGAATTTACTGAATACTCTCTAAATGCTTATTTTTAATTATTTGATTAGTTCCTCAGAGTTCACATTCTTTTGTTTACCTAATGCACTATGAAGGACAATAGCTATGGTCAATGTCTAAGCATGGCTCCTAGTCTCCATCCATGTGGAAGACAGGGCCTTCGGCCTAGCAGAAAGCACTAGAAGAAGTGTTCCTTTTGGGGGAACGTCTTAATAGCCTCAGAGGGGCTCCTATGCCTTGTAATGTGCAGGTGAACAGTACATGATTACTTGCTGGGAGCTGATTTAACAAAACCACCTGTAGTAAACTGCCCCAGCTGTCGTGTGTTCTAACCAGGTTGTCTGGGCAACCAACATTCTATGAAATAATTAACTGTCATTAATTGTTATGCAAACAACTGAAACGTTTTAGTTGTTACATAGACTGCATAAGGTTGCAATTAGAACATCTGTTAAATGACCAAAACAAAAATGCTTGAGTATTATTCAAATCTCAAATCAAATATATTTGATCTCAAAACAAAAATGCCAATATTGAGTCCAGTCTAAAATAGAAATGTTATAGATTTCAACAGAAGGACATACAAACGTGCCAAAACAAAGACATAAAACAACCTAGAACTGTCTGTCCATTGGTCTAGAGAGCAATGTCTGCACTGTGATTGGTCTGGACGTCCAGTGTTACCTGTTCCAGTTGACCATCCCAGACACTCTCTGCATCTCTCCCAGAGCGGCCAGCAGCAGAGAAGACTTCCCACAACCCACCTGGCCTACGATCATTGTCAGCTGACCTGAGAGACGTACACACACACACACGCACAGAACAGGATAGCAAGAGAAGAGACAGCGGGTGAGAGACAGATGAGGGAGCGACAGCTGTTGCCCCCAGGGAACCTCTCTAATGGCGTACAAAATCCCCGTCATTTCATCTTCCATCAGAGCCTCACCGAATGGAACTCTGATGTCAACGTTGGACAGAGTGGGATGTCCGTCCGTCCAGGTGAAATACCCGTTTGTGATCTGGAGAGAAAAGCGTTACCACAAAGCTACGTCAAGGGCCGTCCGGACGGTAGCGTTCCGTCTACACCCGCGGGCCGACTGACTCACCCTAATGCAGAGGTCCTGGTCCCCCTCTTGGGGCGGCAGGGTGCCCCCTTCTTGGTCGTAGTGGTTCCACTCCTCCCTGGGGTGTCGCTTCCTGTTCACCACCTTCAGGGGCTGGGCGGGACGCAGGGAGGGGGCGGGGCATGGCTTAGGATTTTTACAGGAGGACTATGAGCAACACGAGGGGATTGGAGGTGACGGGTGGTGGGGGGCGAGTGTCAGTGAGGTGGAGGGCGGGAGGTGGCGGGTGGAGGAGGAGAGAGTAGGTGAATAAAGCATTGAGCTGGACTTCGTCTGGGGGGAGTGGGGGGGGCATCGGGCGGTCGAGCGTGGAAGAATTTGCCGGAGGGCAGGAGCTCCTCTTTGTGGAGGCTCTGAGTCTGTTCTGTGTGTGTGCCTGTCTGTGGGTGTGTGCCAGTGTGTGAGTGTGGGGTGTGAGTCTGTGACTGTGTGCCAGTCTGTGGGTGTGTGCCAGTGTGTGAGTGTGGGGTGTGAGTCTGTGACTGTGTGCCTGTCTGTGGGTGTGTGCCAGTGTGTGAGTGTGGGGTGTGAGTCTGTGACTGTGTGCCTGTCTGTGGGTGTGTGCCAGTGTGTGAGTGTGGGGTGTGAGTCTGTGACTGTGTGCCTGTCTGTGGGTGTGTGCCTGTGTGTGAGTGTGGGGTGTGAGTCTGTGACTTTGTGCCTGTCTGTGAGTGTGTGCCTGTCTGTGAGTGTGTGCCTGTTTGTGAGTGTGTGCCTGTCTGTGAGTGTGTGCCTGTCTGTGAGTGTGTGCCTGTCTGTGAGTGTGTGCCTGTCTGTGACTGTGTGCCTGTCTGTGAGTGTGTGCCTGTCTGTGAGTGTGGGTGTGAGTCTGTTGGTCTGTGCATGTCCCTACTCACCACAGCCTGGTATTTGTGGTGGTTGCTGGGTCCAGGCGTTATGGTAGGTTGAGGCTCCTGCTCATCCCCGATCTCTTCACTACTGAAGAATTCACTCAACTTCTGAGCACTGGAGAACAGACACAATCCATTTTCCACATTACAATCACATTTCCGCAATCTTCCAATTTCACGATAACAGACGATTTTCCCCAGAGCAAGAACTGGACAATTATCAAAACATTTGGAACATCTGAAAGAATCTACAGCATATCCGTGTGAAAAGGATAGCAAAAACGCACTGAGCACAAACACAAATACACATGATTACAAGCATAAACTCTGTAAACTACTCTGTATGCTACTTAATCTAATTAAGGTCCAGTCATCTCAGACAAGGTTTAGTGGGACATTCCAGGCTATGTTTTTTGCACAGACGCATCATCCATTTGTAGAGCACTTACTGAACCAGCAATTAAGGGAAATATGGCTACTGGTTTTCTCTCAATTATTTCTCTTCATTGCACTTACAATGAGTGGTGAAATGAATAACCCTGAGAAACCTAAAAAAGTTTGCTAACCACATCAGGCTAAATCACCAGATTTTCCTTTGAAAACAAGTGACCCCAAACTTTGAACGGTAATGTAAAAGTGGATCAGAAGGACTTTCTCTTCCCAAGATCTATTGTTTCATTATAATAGACCCTGTTATAAAACCTTAAATTACAATATCCCTAGTTTACTCCCACTTTGTGGAAGTAGCTGAATTACAGAAACAAATTACAGAAAGTGCTCTTGTGCATCTCACTTTCATTTATGGATGACCACCTCACAAAAGCGCTAAATATTTTTGGGATATTTAAAATAATGTTTTAAAACATCCATTTAGATGAATAAATTAATTCGCTATTCGGTGGTTGTTTTTTCTCACTTGAACTGAAATTCAGGATACAATTGGGACAAGTACAAGGAAATGACAAAGGTTTTTTTGAGGGGAATTTAACAATTTGGCCTTGGAGAAAAAAAAGCTTGCACAAAAAAGAAATAATAATCTACAGTGGCTGAAACTGGCATGTACTTCAAAAAGCTTCAAACCAAATGAGAATATCCTGCCTATTCCAGCTCTACTTAAAAACCAGTTCCTGGATTTGCATTATTCACATAAACACTATTTTAAGACAAATGTGACTTCCTTTTAACTATTCATTTCATTCAAAGCATTGACTTGATTCTGCATCAGTATGTCTCTTAAACCAAAGCCCCTGGAGTGGTGTAACAGGAAGTGTATGCCCTCATTTCAACCCAGAGAGCGGCAGAGAGCAGATGATACTGTCAAATGTCAAGCTGAAACCCCTGGGATCATCTAGACTGTAAACAGAGCGATGAACTTGGATTACAGAGGTGAGCGGTCCCCAGAGGTGGGCGGGTAGCCCTGTGACTTGGCGCGAGCCGAAAAAAGGAATGAGCTGTTTGAGTGCGACATAAATTGGATGTTGATCGACGATTACCTCCCTGTTGGCTTGACAGATGCGTGATACCTTTATTTACCCATGATGCCGTTATTGCAGCAAACAGCTTAGCGCCATGGATTTTCCAGCGCTTAAACGTATCCCCTCAGGGTCAAAAGCCTAGACGTGACCTCTCCACGCATCACGTAAAGATGATGATAGTGTGGTAACACCGGTGTTGTACAGTGTGTGTATATGCCTACACACGTGTATGCTTGTATGTGTTGCGTATTTCGGTTTGGTTGTGTCTGTGTATATCCACGATAGCCAGCTCACCTGACCAGAGCCTTGACTGTGGATCGAACCACGCTGGACAGCAGAAATAGAGGGGTGACCAGGATGTGGAACAGGGACAAGGAGGCGAAGGCCACAGCGGGGGAAAGGTCAGCATCCTCAGAGATGTGCACGTGGACCACAAACGTCTACGGGAACATGAGGAGGAGACAGAAGTATGGACACCGCCCAGGCGGTCAGGAAATTTACTGCAAGACTTGACCCCAGACTGAAGGCGAATCGAAAATCACAAGTTGACATCAACGCATGCCACTCTCTGAGATGTGCTCGCACCCAGTACACGATTCGGCCCTGAACTCATGATGACTCACTGAAAAATGTTCATCATTCGGTCCGTTTGTGGCGAACTTGAGCATTTCCACCTGAGGGCTCAACAATTACAGCTAGATAAGCATTTGTCGTTTATCCCTTTGTCACTTTGTTTAATTTGTGTCCCAAAGGATGGGGGATAAAGCAATCATTATGTCTCTGTGATAGACATCTCTTGCATTAAAGGACCTCCCATTGGCGGCTGTCTGTTTGCTTTTCTGTTGGTCTGCTAGCCATACTAAATTTGTCACCGCAGTAGCAAATGCCTTGTCAGCTCCAGCTACCATACATGTAACCTGGATTGACAGTGGCCTTGTCACAAACGTCAAGCATATTGTTTGTGAAATGTAACCGGCTGTCCTAGTGTCAACACTTCGGCCTGACTGACTCTGTTCTGAATGACACCAGTCTAAATCGGCAGAATAGTTAGCATAGCTAGCATATACCTTTTATAGTTAGCGTGGATTTGACAGCTGTCTATGAAGTTGAATTCATTTACAACAACTAGTTACTACACCCTCCAATACTGCCTAAAATCAGGCTAGGTTTTGTGGCTTTCAATAGGTAAAGAATGGTTGTGTGCTCTAGTAGTGACCGTGCACAAATGTTTTTCTGAAAACATAATGTTGCCTTTAGCTAGAAAAGCCCCTCTACTGAGAACAACAGCCAGACTGGCCTACTGTCTACAACGTATCTCAGACATTTTGTTGTCTGCAATAAGAAGGAGGATAAATGTTATTAAGGAGAGACATTATGTTAAAGTAGTTTGTACGGCACCAAGGACATTTGACTAGAAGGACATTCGAGTAGAATTAATACTCACAGTCAGGACAGCTGCAATGGGGATGGCTGCATTCATGAATACTGAGAAAGAGGACACAGAGACAGCATTACATTGCAATAGGGGTCAGATACGGTGCCGACAGTTTGTTCCCGAGCAAAATAATATACAATAGAAAAGCAATTGTCCCCCCCTAAAAAGAATTGAAAGTAGTTCACCCTCCGTCCTTGACTTCCTGGAGACATTGTCGCCTAAAAGCGCCTAAAACTAACCAAATTTTCTTACAGACTCCTATGCCAAAAGTTTTATTGGATGTCAATACTGTAGTAAAAGAAAGAGCTACATCTAAAACGTCCCATTATCTAGAAGCCACTGCATGAGGCCATAGATACATATAAAAAAGAAATCCTTGCTATTGCAATAAGACCTCATTTATATTATAATGAGTACTACGATAATGATATTTCCCCCCATTTTATTCCCAAGCCACTAGTTAGCTACTGCTACAATTGAGGCTCGATCCTGGACTGTGGTGGACAGTCTGGATCTTTGAAAGAGCACCTGCTACCACAGCGCCAGCTGGGAGGCGACAGGAACATGCATACTTTTGTTTGAGAATGTTTGAGAAAATACAGCATGTGGGAATGAGGGACAAATGTGGCCTTTGTAGGACTAAGATGCAGGGTCTTTCAACATGAACTTAAGTCAGCTAAATAGCTTGAGGCAGTTGTTATGAGACTAAACTAGAGCATCAGCAATAAAACATGCACACACACATACACACTGTAAAACTGTTACATAACTAATACACTTTGACCTACAAAACAATTGTAGTGCCTCTCAACTAGTCTTTTAAGTATATATTTTTTTCTATTTCTAGTAAACATTTTCATTAAATAAAACCACAGTGATTAAGTTAAAATTGTGAGCCTTACTTTTGTATTAGCCTAGCATGTACAAACATAATGCAATAATATTAGCTTAATGCAATAACGTTGAGGTAATATGATATTTTTTGTAATGGTGACATATCTATTTTTAACCCTTCCTTGACATGCACGGAACAGTCCATTTAGCAACAAAAAAGGACTCCTCCACAACCCATACTTGGGTTCCTACACAACCTATACAAGGGCAGCTGGGTCACACTTTGGAAAAACCAAGGTCTTTGCTAAATTACATGGATATTTTACTTGATATTACCTTAATATAAAAGCATATTTTATCATTTTAGCAACCTGTAGGCTATACTATACAGAGCAGTATGATCACCATGAATGTTATGCATAATTTAAGCAGGAAGCCAATTGGAGACCACTGTACTATTTCAATAAAAATGAATAATATATTTCTGTTAAACCAGTTAAAGCATTCTAATAAGTACATTTTGTCCAATCAAATTAAAGTTGCTGTTTATAAATTGAGAGAAGGACAACTGTCAATTTTCTTTAACATAGCATGGAATTGATCCAATAAGGGATTTAAAGGGCCGGTTTTGCATATATAAGCTATTCTAAGACTAAAAATACAAACTCAATAAAAAAAAGCTTTCTCATGGACTTGATTTTTTTATCCTAGACTAGGGTTACTCCGTGTAAAGCAGGGGTCTCAAACCGGTTCCACGGAGGACCGAGGGTCTGTAGGTTTTAGTTTTTTCCTGTAAATTGGTTCCAGGTTCAGACCTAAATAACCAGATGAGGGTAGACCTAACCAATCAGTAATCAATAAAGTACAAGGTAAGAGTGATCAGGTAACCTACTAGATATAGATGTGAAGAGGGTGTTCAGGTAACCTACTAGATATAGATGTGTAGAGGGTGTTCAGGTAACCTACTAGATATGGATGTGTAGAGGGTGTTCAGGTAACCTACTAGATGTGGATGTGTAGAGGGTGTTCAGGTAACCTACTAGATATGGATGTGAAGAGGGTGTTCAGGTAACCTACTAGATATGGATGTGTAGAGGGTGTTCAGGTAACCTACTAAATATGGATGTGTAGAGGGTGTTCAGGTAACCTACTAGATATGGATGTGTAGAGGGTGTTCAGGTAACCTACTAAATGTGGATGTGTAGAGGGTGTTCAGGTAACCTACTAAATATGGATGTGTAGAGGGTGTTCAGGTAACCTACTAGATATGGATGTGAAGAGGGTGTTCAGGTAACCTACTAGATATGGATGTGTAGAGGGAGTGGATGTAACCTACTAGATATGGATGTGTAGAGGGAGTGGATGTAACCTACTAGATGTGGATGTGTAGAGGGAGTGGATGTAGCCTTCTAGATATGGATGTGTAGAGGGAGTAGATGTAGCCTACTAGATATGGATGTGTAGAGGGAGTAGATGTAACCTACTAGATATGGATGTGTAGAGGGCAAAGGCCTGCAGGCTGGTCAGCTCCTTGCCCCTGGTCTCCTCCACACTCTGACAGAAGATGTGTTCCCAGGCGTACAGTTTCAGCAGCTTGATGCCACGCAGTAGCTCATTGGTCTTTTTTAACCGCTCATTGGAGTATTCCTATAGGATGACACGCAAATACTGTACTCATATAGGATTACAAACATGTAGAGTACTTGTGATAATACTTGTGATAATTCTCATGTAAAGTACGGTGATAGGATACCGTACACATACAGAGTAGACCTTTGGGATGACTCATAAGTAGAGTACTCATATGGTATAATACAGAGTACTCCATTATGACAATGCACAAATACAAGTACTTGAAACTTAAACTTTAACAAAGTGTGAGTTTAAAATAGGGCACATTCAGGAGTTAGTCCACACAAAGAATTGTGATAAGTGAATAATACTGTATTACTGTCACTTGTCAAAACATAATAACTGCTTTAAAAAAAAACAGTATTTACTATCACAGAATTGAGCCAGTAGGATACACGCAGCGTGATATTATTGAAGGGAGCAGTGTGAAGTGGAGAGAGGCATTGCAAGCACAGAGACGTGTTACATAACCAATTGGACAGATCATGGTTTAAAAACGAGTGTGCGCGTGTGTGTGTTCGTTCGTACTGTACCGCACATTATGATTCAGCAGTACAGTCTATTCCAAACTCATCCACAATGAGGGTACAATAAATCCTAGTAGGTTTGCAGAAGGTGGCCTCCTTAGATCAGCTACCGGGCAGACAGTAGAGTCTGTCAAACTGCTAACCATCTACTAACGTGTCCTGTATTCTCACCAAAGTGCTCTTCTGGGCCTGAGACAGCTTGGTGGCTACGAAGTACTGGACAGGGGCCAGCAAGGCGATGACCGTGGCCCCAATCAAGGCACTGATTCCCAGGAGGTAGTAGAGCAGAATCACCCCCACAACGATCTGCAGGATGGAATACAGAACTTGGCTTAGCTGGATTCAACCTTGGGAGATTGAAGAGCATTAAATCGTACACACGGCTGGACATTCAGCAGAAGATAAATAAATTAAATTTAGAGTAAGAATAATGCTGGAAGCGGGGGAAGTTCTCTTTCTCCATCTCATTGCCTGTTCCTCCCTCTTTAACCTCTCTTTCTCCCTGTCTGTCTCTTCTGACACACACACACCCAGGAACAAACAAACAGGATATACCATTTACGTGATCTCTTTTGACATTGAGAAATTGGCTGGTTGATCGGCAAAGATGTCTTCCTGTTGGATATGTGAGGATAGCAGTGAACTAGATATTAGCATGCAGGTACTGACGTACAGGGACAAAAGCTGGGGACAGATCTTTATTATAACTAAATGATCCCTACAGTTGTACAGCTGTAACCACTACCAGTGAAAAACTGAGATAACCCAGATAGCCGACACGCTATCTGAAGGATGATGGGGAGTCTTAGGGAAAACATTGTAGAGAAGTACTCGACTTCCACTGCTATGCCGACAACACTCAAATTTACCTACGCACCAGATCTCTCACCAACCCACCTTTGGTGCACATTGAATTCTGCCTATTAACAATAAAAACATGGATGCAGAACATTTTTCTGAAGCTCAACAGTGATCAAACAGAACTTTTACTCATTGGTACAAAATCCACCCTCACCAAAACCGGCACCTTTACTCTCACTATTGATGAAACCATTGTCTTTCCAACTCCTCATGCATGCAATCCAGGGATCATTCTGGACTCCTCCCTCAGCTTTGAACACCACTTAAAACAGTCAAATCCGCCTTTTGTTCCTCTCCCATACTGCAGCTGAAACCTTAATACATGCACTCATCTCCTCCCGCCTCGACTACTACAACTCTCTTCTTTCTGGCATCAACTCATTATCTCAACTTCAGCAGCCAGACTCCTCACCCACACCAAGTCCTGGCAGCACATCACCCCTATCCTCCGGGAACTAACCTGGCTCCCTGTTTCCCAGCGCATTGACTATGAAATGCTTCTGCTCACCTACAAAACCCACCATCAGCTTGCTCCACCCTACCTCTCTGATCTTATTCCCCAATACCATCCCTCTCGGTCACTGCCCTCTTCGACAGCTGGCCACCTCATCATCCCCCGGTCCAAGCTACGTAGCTTTGGGTACCGGCCTTTCTCTAGGGCCGTTCCTAGGCAGTGGAACTCACTTCCGCAATCCATCCGTGACTCTGAATCTATTACCATCTTCATCAACCGCCTCAAGACTCATTTGTTCACACAAGCCTTCCCCTAGCCCCTCCCCTTTCCCCTGGTTCCATTGTCTTGTCCGAGTCCTTTCCTTGTCATTGTCTGTGTATCATCCATCCACTCTAGTCGCATGTTGCTTGTTCTGTATCAAATGTAAAGCGTCTTTGGGTCTATAGAAAAGCGCTATATACATTATATTATTATTATTATTATTATAGGTACAGCTCCCGATGTTAAGAAGCATTTTCCATGTACTGGAAATGCATGCGCGGTGTAAGCAGTGCTAGCTATAAAAGGTCTCTTTCTTAATAGGCACCATTACCCTTTTAAACGGCTGTAAATAGCTGTATTTATTCACCAATGAAAGTAAACAGTTTTGGTTCACCCTCTTGGCTGGGTTGTCCACAAATGAACGCTTTAGTAGGTTTAATTAGGATTAGGCAAGAGTATTTCAAGTGCCTGTGCGTGTTCTGATATCGGGGGTAGGTAGCACTGTGTACTGAAAATTGAAAATGGGGTTCATTTATACAAAATATTTTAGACAAAATTTTTAGAATGTAATGGCCCTAAAAATTAGGACCATTTTATTTATGTATAATAATGAATTGATTTCATGAAACATGTAAAATATTAACATGTACAAAACTAAATAAGCAAGAACTGAACCATTTACTCTGACAGGTATAAGTATTTCAAGCCACGCCTTCAGTCACCTTACCTGATAGATCATAACCACACAACAAAAACAGCAACAGTTACCCAATAGAGTTGTTTTGTTGCCCTACTGTTGGGTCTAAATAACCCAAATTGGGTTCCATCCACATAAACCTAATGGAGTTGTTTTTACAGCATTTTTAACAGAGGCTTGAGGAAGACTTGTGTAAAACCAAGATTGGAGCTACATCCACAGTCTGAAACTTCCATCAACCCAGAGACTCCAATAAAGACAAAAAAACAGAATCAGACAAGTTAGACTACCAGCAGTAAGTAAGGATGCATGCTGTCAGCATGTGAAACGGATACGGCCAGTCATTTTGGAGGTTAAATATCTGGGATTTGACTAGATCCGATTGCGCTGTTGAACAGAACCTAAATATGTACAAATGGCCACTTTCAATCAGCTTATTCAAACAATCACACTCTCTCTTAGCCAACGGCGGCTCAGCCCTTCACGCATCTCCTCCTCTTTAGTGAGAATGAGCCAATGAGGTGAACAGCTAACCAAGGGCCTTGACGTTTGTCTTGCAGTTCGACTGATGTGTGTTCATCTAATAGTGAACATAAGTCAACTCAACATGTTTATGTTGCTGCTAAACTAAATGTCAGAGTATAAACATTAGTACTGTATAAATGTCAGCCTTTATCTGTTAAAGTGTGGGTCAGTTAAAATGTTAGTCCATATATTCCGGAAAAAAACACTACATTATGTAGTTAATTAACCCCACAACCCCACAACGGGCTCCAAAATGTTATTTTATTTTCCAAACCCAGTAAAAGAAAAGAATCCCTTCAAAAATGTCAAACTTAGATGTGAATTGATTTGTCACCTTATATCGCCAAATCCTGTAGATTAGAGATCAGGTTGGGTTTAGCAATGCAAGATGTCTTATCCAATTCTACTAGCACTACTTAGTATTCACCAAAGTGAGCAAAATAAGGACAAGCTGCTGCCAGAGTGGGAGTTACACTGGAAGCCATGAACAAGTACATGTAGGTCCAACATCTTCAGACTTAAAGAGGTCTGATGTGGTCAATGGTATTTAGCTGCGGTCATTGATTGATTGGTTAATCACCATAAATCCCTGAAGAAGGCACAGTTTGCCAAAACGTTTACGGAAACCCATACGTCACCAGAATAATGTGAATGCAACTTTCTAGTAGAATGTTTTTTTCATGAGACTGTTTATCAAAACAATATTGAACTCCCTTGAACTCACTGGACATATGCACAATAAACACAAAGGCTTTCAGTGATGAAAGAACAAGCAGACGAACTGCACCCTAAGCCTTTGAAATGAAAGCTCCAAGGAAGGAATCAAAATATTATCTAGGCTATGAGTCACAGGGGTTTGTTCGGCCACACGTATATGCCTGAGCCGAGAATACCCTTCCAAAACACACACCCAAAGGTTTAATACAAATGTTTTCTTCTCTCGGTTGGACAGGTACAGTGGTTCCACTGAGGCATTCCTAGTAGCACAAAATATTTAATTGAACCCTTCTGGTTTTCAATTCCATGCCCTGTGAAATCCCTGCACTGCCTTCTAGACTATTCTATTGAATCCCCAAGGCTAATCCCTGCGCCTAGAACGGAGTAATCAAGAACCACGAACCAGAACCTCTAACACTACGCTTGTTTTTCAAACTGACTTGGGCTTGGTATTCACTTCTTAATAAATACAGTTACATTGTGAATAGCTGGAATTAAAATCTCACACCAACGGGCTTGAGAAAGACAAACTGAAAGACAAACTGGGCGCCAGTGAAAACTGCGGTCACCCTGGAAAAGGGAGATAAGACCACATGAACTGAGACGGCAGCGCCTCCGGCCAGGAGCACCTGTGCTGTGAACCAACAACCAGGTGATAGCAGAACAAGAAGGTGAGAAGTAAAGGAAAGCTTTCAAGGTTATTCTAGAAACTGATGGTAGAGGTGGGAGATGGAAACTGCACTCATCTCAGTCAAGTGACGCTCATTGTAAATGTCCTTAATAGAAAGTGCACTGAAAACAAAACAAGTTAATCACATGAAGATTGGAAATGAGATCAAACGTGACCTCGGACAATAACATCGGCTGAATCGTTTGTATAATTGTTTACTAGTCAGGGAAAATCAACATCAGCCACGAGATGCAGATCGTGCACGTGACCTTGGTATAGTATATTAAAATATCAAGGAACCTAATAGAATAGATCAAGGGGGAACAGAATATCCAACACTGTCATATAGGGCCTAACCTAACCAAGTCAAGTAGAGCAGAATGGAGCAGAGCAGAACAGCATCAGGAGTAGAAACTAGTATGGAACAGTAGAATACAGCAGTCTACAGCAGAGAGAACACAGTACAAGCGTGTATAACACAGTTTGGTGCAGATGGGCGGAGTGCAGTAGATGACAACAGAAGAGTCTCACCTGGACTGGCATGGCCCACAAGTTAGGGCAGAGAAAGAAGAACCACATGAGCTGGTTTGTATCGATGGCGACCAGGTTACAGATTTGTCCGACGGTCAGCTCCCCCATGGACATGTTGGAGGTGCAGAGGCGCATTATCTTATTGTAGATCTTAGTCTGGAGGAAGAACATGCGTGTCAATGATCACAGAGGACCTCCTCTCACTCATCTACAACGCTGTGTCAGACCTATGTTTAAAAACACAGAGGACCTCCTCTCACTCATCTACAACGCTGTGTCAGACCTATGTTTTAAAACACAGAGGACCTCCTCTCACTCATCTACAACGCTGTGTCAGACCTATGTTTTAAAACACAGAGGACCTCCTCTCACTCATCTACAACGCTGTGTCAGACCTATGTTTTAAAACACAGAGGACCTCCTCTCACTCATCTA
>JACXGK010005216.1:0-34088 GCA_016801125.1 Novumbra hubbsi | reverse complement strand
CACTAATAGTTGATACTCAGTGGTCTAACCACTAATAGTTGATACTCAGTGGTCTAACCACTAATAGTTGATACTCAGTGGTCTTAACACTAATAGTTAATACTTAATGGTCTTACCTGTGGCCCTCATAAACATCTTATGGGCGGAGCTTTCAAAACCTTGAGATTTGTGTAGTTTCACCCAATCCGGGTTTATCCAATTAGCTCTGCAGGAAGGTACATACGTGTTTTGATATCTGATGAGAATATACACATGCATGTCGTATGGGTGTGGGTGTGTGTATGCGCACGTGGGTGCGCCCTCAGACTCACACATGTGAACACAGCAGGCTGTGGTACGCTGTTAGCGGAGGGTAGTCCAAGCCCCAGTAGTTCAGGTTGTTGTCTGTTGTATTAAAGTACCTGGATGAATACAAACAACAATAAGTTGTATTAACTTTCTAAGATTCCATGGTGGAAGAAATGTATTCATTTGGGATACTCTGTATAGAACATTAACGAATTTTGTGTTTCCATAATACTTGTTCTACATCTTATAAAATTGGATGCTATTTGTTAGGCCTCCTATTTCATAGGATAATTACTTTCATGACAAAGGCGGTTTTATCAAAGGTTCTATGCAGCAGACATTAGTACAGTTACGAGAATTACATATTGTATTATGATAACATTAATAGACCAGACGTATAAACGAAAAAATAAAACCTTTAACAAATAAGTCAAGAGTTAAATAAGGACAAGTGCGTAGAACAACCTACCATTCATGAACAGGCAGATTAAATGTGATTTCTTGCCAATGCCTTTGAGCTTCATAGTCCCCGAACATGGGTGGTTTACCTGCCCCTATAAACATAAGTGTGTGACGAGAGAAACTCAGCAATATGATGACAGTCCTGCTGCTCAGTGGCTACCTACTAGAATTATTTATCAGTCTGTCGGAGTTATGTACACGATTCCCTGCACAACAATACAGGTTGCATGCAAGCTAACATTTTCGCGAGCTAGACAGGGTAGATGTAGAATAATGGTAGCTATCTGGTATCATTCTTGCTGCATCTGGCTTGGTAACTGTCTGTGTTCCACTAAATCATACCTGAATATGAGTTCAATGAAACAGCCCATCTCGTCGTAAGACCGAGCAAAACACAAAGGGATAAAAGGCTCCAAGTTTCCATGCTTTCTTAAAGAAAAATATGCTATGATTATCGACGCATGTTGGAGCTTCCTAGCAGGGTTATTTCCTGAACACGGCGGCGCATGCGCAGGCACCGATTGATGACGTATAGATTGAGAAACTTCGTCGTGGTGCTTTTTTGAGTTTTTGAACAGATTGAAACGTTGCAGTTGAAAATGTTCCATTCAAATCCAAAGCAAAATAGATCCAAACGCAGAATATGACATTATATATAAATATATATATATCATGTGGAGACAAATTGTGACATTAAGGCGTGAAGAATTAGGGTTTTAGCTAAATTTACCGGCTATTTGGACACACGGCTGGTTCGCAGGATAAAAAAAACAACTTAATGGAGTTTTTATTGAATTCGATTTTTTCCTAGATTAGGCTACATCTGTGTCTGTAAAACCGTACCTGAATTTCTACGACTGGTTTGATGTGATTATTGAACAATTTACACGAACGTGAAGCAATTATTTTAATAACAACAACGGGCCTTTACAACACAAGTGTGGTTATTTTTTGAATATGCAATGTCCAATGCTGTATCACCACAATCCTTATTGTAACTCCCAGAAAAGTCTACTGTCTCATACGATGCAAATCCTGTATAACATTTCAGTCCGATTACTTCTACAACCATTAGGTGACTGAGAAGTTGTTGAATAAAACACGTCACTCTGTGTTTCACGCATCAATTATTTATAAATAATAATAACCTTGGACAACTGCTGATTTGCAATGACACTTTCATTACAATGAGAAAACTATAACTCATTGGTGGCCATTAGTTATTAATACCCTGGTGTACCAGCTTTACTTTGTCATTTATTGCTTCATCTCTGCGCCTTTTAAATATTCAGTAACTGCTGTATCTACATTTACTGTCTAGTATCTGGCCTGGCTTGTCACCCCAGCTGTAATGCTATAATGAAGGTTTTCAAGTCTTTCTTGAAAATGAAGCAGTTGGGAATATCATAGTACCCTATTCTCCGGTACACTGAATAAGAAATAGGTTGCAATTTAAAACCCAGTTTCTGTAGACATGTTTAAATATGAACTTGAGTGTGGCAGGAAAGATTCCAAGGATAATTGGACTAGTTGGCCCCAGAGTCCAGATCCTCTCTAGGTTTCTTTGTTTGTTCCTGTTTTGTAAGGAGTTTTTTTCTTGAGTCCATGCTTCAACATCTTCTGTCTTGTTTTTTGGGGGGGGTTGTCTGAATAAGCTCTTTGACTACTGCAAATATCAGTTATCATTGTCCAGTATTCAAAGTGTTTGAGAGCAATGGACTTTGATACTTTTTCAATTCTCAGCAAAGCTGAAGCTCATAACACATTCAAATAAATAGAGCATGCATTCCTGAGGTGCCATTTGTCTTAACCTGGGGCAGGGCTGTAGAATTGCAGAGGGGACAGGGGTTATGACCGCCCCAATATTACAGTCAGGTCTTTGTGACCCCTCTGGAAAATAGTGAAAATCCATTGACCCCCAACTTACAATACAAACCTATGCCGTTGACCTGGGGTACTCTCATCATCTGCAACATAATTATCAGGGTAACCCCCGCGCTGCTGCTGCTTAAATTTAGTGGAGTTTTCATGATAATGTCAAGTACCCCATATATGAAAATATATATTATTGTGAGCCTACAATAAGGTCCAGTGGTAATCTTGCTTTTCTACACAATTTGCCATGAGGCTGAGAGAAATGTGGGTAATGTTAATAGAAATGTCCAGCTCGTCTATACATTTTGCTATGTCAAAGTGTTATCTTGTTGCTGCTTTGCAGATCACTCGGGTTCTGCAGACCCCAGTTTGGAAGCTCCTGCTATAGTGTCTGAATGTTGTCCCTCCCGCGCATTCTGGGATTTATATAGTAACACGCGTTGTTCCTGCACAACAGTATTAGTATATTAACAACAATGTAATGGCACAAAGTACACTGTAGATAGGTGCATTTACAAGTTGTGGAACCATAACAAAAATATGTTAACATCCACATTTATTTTCACAGATCATAACACGGTTAATATTAGTATTGACAATTTTCATAGATCCATAGTTTTTGAAATGTCTATAGATTTTATTACACACACGCGCGCGCGCGCGCTGTTAATTGCGTTTTGGAAATAATCTACTGCAACGCCTGTCCTATCCATGGACTAAGGAAAATGTATCGATATTGTTGTCTTATTGTTTTCGAAGAATCAGTTGGCACCCAATTAATAAAATAGGACCTCGTTTCGAAGTAACTAACGCATTACGATGCTCCTAGGCTCGAGATATATTACCAACTATGACTGCAAATAGACTGTTGAGGCAGCGTATTATGCTTAGGTATGCTACCCAATATGCACTAAATCACAAATTGGACACTTCATTGCGCGCATGCTGAATGACGCATACATCATGAAACATATTGAGTCAGAAAACTACAGACCTTGCCAAGCGTAGTGGCAAATTCTAAATACGTAAACAACGCGTTTCACTCTGAATCAATAGGCTACGTTATAGGCTATGATTTCAATGCCTGTTATTCAGTTATCTCGCTTTTATCTTTCGCTTCTTTGTAACAATGGCCAATAGCTACTTTTAAAAGTTTGTGTTATGGAACTTTGTTGTAAAGTTGTTGGGAGTCAAACAGGTTTCCTAAACATTTTGATTATATAGCGACTTTCTGTGAATTAAGTGATGCAAACGGAAAAGCATAAGTTACCACTCACTAACGAGTGGTCTGGAACACGGTTGTAATTCTTTTAAAACTGGAACTGAGGAAGTCTCTGGTGAAATTACTTGTCAACTACATGATGCATCGATGATCTTGACGTTACAAAATTCTGGAAAACGGGGCCTTAAAACACTTTCCAAGGCCAATAGTATAAAACTTCTCAATTGGACAAGAAAAAAATAACGATATTTTAGATGTCCTCAGGTCAGTTAGCGAATAGCTCTTATTCAAAGAAATAGGTATCTCTACTAGGTATTTTTAACTAGGTATTTTCTTCTGCTTTCTGTGAGAACTGGCTTTAATGTTTCTGTATTGTAGATGTAAAGAACAAACATTTAAAATACATGACACCACTGTGCATAAACTTCCATTTACATGTCCTGCAATAGGTAAGAACAGTCGTTATAATTTTCCATTGAACGTCCAAATAAAGGCCTACAAGTGGATAGGTATACTGCATTATTTTAAGCGACTTGTTCAGTTCTTTTTGGTGGGCCATACTGACTGTCCGTATTGAGAGTTCGTATCAATGTTGTGGGAACCGCTTGTTCTCACCATCCTGAACCCCACCTGTGCAGCGCGCAAGAGCAGGTGCAGTTCCAAAGGTCAACCTTAACGCCTGCTACGTTAACTTCGTGTGTACGTGTGAGCGCCGCAAGATCCACCATGCGCTGCAACTTTCAACTACAGCTCAATAGCTTTTTTGTAAGCGGTTATCTGTCCAAAGCATACCAGTTGTCCCAAGGTGCAGTTTAAGACCTTTGAGATTTCTTTGGAGAAGCGACTTTGCATGTCCAAATGATAGGCTATTTACGCATCTTAAGGCCTTAGCTGGACAGCATTCTACAGGAATACATTCTCACAAGTCTCACAACCTTGCGTAAACAAGTTTTTATCCAGATGTATTGGATGTTGAAATGTTATTTAAATTACAAGCAAATCAAATGTGATTATAACTATATAATGAAGGACACGCAACTGGATATGCAAATCTTGTGATTAATCTCTATAGATACAACATGTTTGTTTTTTTTGTTTTTATTTGTATTTTAAATTGTTACTTTATTATGGGCTTCAAATGTATAATATGGAGATATGTTTTTTGGGCGGCACAAAACATTAAAACATCCTACATCCGTGTTGGGCTCATCTAATATTTCGAGGAACCCCGGTGGTCCACAGTTGCAGTACCGAAAAGGAAAGTACTTGACGTCAAGTATATAAAAAGCAGGGATCTATTATAACCTTGCACTTGTTAAAGAGTCAACTCTTTCCCACCAGCTGTCCCTAAAATAGACACACTATTAAAACCCGTTTAATCTAAACAATTTCACAGTGTCCGTACTCCAAGATAAATAAGATCCGAACCACTTCTGCAGACTATATTAGCATACTTGTATATAGTTACCCATGTACATAATTCTCCTACGCGGATATGGGTGTAATGTTTCTGTGTTGCTTCAGACGTGAATAAAGGTGTCAATAAACGCCACCTAGCGATGTTTATAAGTCATTGCTGTACTTGTGACTAGAGGGCTACATTGTTTGAAAAGTGAAAACAAACCATGTGCAGTTTATGATTAATAAAATACACATCCCTTCCCAACTATAAGCCTAGTGTACTAGTACTGCTTGACAGCACTGTTGTGTTAATTTTTTGTTTTTTGTAGTGTTCCAATAATGGCTGATGCCTTTATGTCTTTGTTTCCCTTGAAAAAGGGTTGATGTGTCTCAATTGGCCTTTTGGCTGGATAAAGGATAAATACAAAATGTAGGCCTATCTAGAAATAGTTGTACAATTGCTGTTTTTGCTTTGCCAGAAATTGTAATAATAGCTTTGTAGAATTACTAGTTTTGCCTAAAACATAATAAATAACACCGTAATAATGATGAGACGTAAAGCTTCTCTCATTTGACAGTAAGTTTTGTTGGATAATAACCCGTTTAGTAATTAAACAAACATTGTTAAATTCGATAAGTATTCGTTTTCATTTAATACGATTATTTCGTTGTAATATTCAATATTCTATTCAAGTTCTGTTGGACAAACACGTTTTATTGTGGGTAAATCTTTCCGTACATTTTACCTAAAAAGCATCTTCCGTGGGGAAAACCCATTTTATAATATTTGATGAAAATATATTTTCGAATATAGCTATGTTGGCTATACTCCATCATATTAGATCAATATTTGGAGTTAAAATAGAAGTCCCTGCATCGCTACGCCTGTATATCACTGGCGAATGTGATATCCGACTGTGCAGTGCCGCGACGCCTCAGTGCAATGCGCTTACAAATGAAATCTCTCCGAAGGAATAAGAAGTCAGTCGTGGAATGGGTTCCCGTTATCCAGTGTCATTAAAAAGCACTGCTTCAGCAGCTTCTTTAGACTGAAAGTGAATTCGAGAGACATTTCTCTGTTCCCATGAGTATCAGTTAAATATAGCCCCTAACCCTTGCGACACCGGCCACACACCATCCACCATTTGTTGTTTGTGTTGAAGTGATTAGCTAGACACAACTGTGAAACTAAGTGTTGCTTTTATAGTAACATCGTGCACTCGTATTTATATCTCATTCGTTTATCTTGTAAAATGATACTTTAATGTCTTTGCATTTATATACTATGGTACCTTGCGATCATATGCACTGCCAATGAAATTCACTGCCATGTTAGTTAAAATATTAGTTAAAGATTGTTAATTTCGTAAAAATTCAATTATTTTTATCCCCCCAAATCTTTTTAATTATTGCCCTAATGATTCCACTTGCGCGTTAAAATGTCAATTTCAGACAGGCGTATTGGATGCAGAATGTTAGTGATTATAATATATTTTTTCTAAGCTCTCATAGCATGTTAACTGAATGTATTAAACCTTTTTCAATGTCTGAAAATAAACCGTGATTAAAATGGCGCAAATAATGTCAAATGTTCTGACAAAAACAAAATACTATATCTTTTTTTACATAAACTTCCAATGTTTGCATCGTTATTTACAATATTGATGGCTGATATTGAAATAAACTTTTGTTAGTATCTAATATCAATAGCCAGCTTTAAGATATAGGAAACATTATTCATAGTCTCCCTGTTTCAATTGACTAATACTAATTACCTATTCAAGATAATAAACACGTCATTATGCTATACTTTAATTGTCATAAACATGCCAATAATGTTTTTTTTTTAAATATTGTCTTATTGACTGTCAGTTTTTATCAACATATTTTCATCTGAAAACCATTTTCATTTGTTTATTTACAAAACCGGAACTGATTTGTATTTTTGGTCATTTGGTCGACTGCTAATTGAAATAGCTTATTTGGAAACGTTTTCATTAAGCAGGTCTATCCGATAATTCAAGAAATCTATACATAAAAAATATTCTTCTTCAGATTTATTAACAAATGAATCCATTTTACAACACAATAGAGCTACATACATATATTTGAATTTATAAACATACTATTTTTCCAGACTTATGACCATGTTGAATCTTGTATGAAAAATCAAAGGAAAGTGTTGCTTGTTTTGAACTAACAATGAGCTTCCAGATACAAAAGAAAATATAAAAGAATATAAGGACAGCTCGTCTAAATCTAAGCTACTGTTGTACAGTTCAAACAACAAAATAAAATAAGTAAAATTCAAACAATCATTTCTTTTTACAAATATGTACAAATTACCTGTACAGAAAGCATTCCTTTTCTTTTCTCTCTGTTTTAGAGTCTTTACATGGCTACAGATTGCTGAGTCCAGTGCTGTCTATTTCGTGCTGTATACAGTCTTCCCCCCAAGTCTAGAAAAATGTTTATTGAGAAGGCCATTTGGACACTGCTGCCGTTACGGAGGGTAAAAACTGTCCCGATATGATATTAGAAGGCATGCTAAGAATTGGTGCAATAGCAGCTGATGTCCTAGTTAGGGCATGTGCGCTCAACAACGCCGACTGAACAGTCACCGGAGGCCGCAGGAAAGTCTGTGCATTCGAGGAGGTGGACACCCCAATGATGTTTTCTATGCTAAACGACGGTCTACTGGACGGCTCGGACTTGATCATAGACGCGGTGCTCAGGCTGTTTAGCTGCATCTGTAAGCTGGGACTGAGCTGGGAGTTGAAGGCTTTTCTGTTGAGCTCAGTGGATGGCAAAAGTGGGACAGTGGGGGGAAGCATGGGACCTACCGGGGGCATATAAGGATACATCCCCGCTGGATGAGTGTAGGCTGGGTGAATTCCATAGTGACGCCCGTAAGGATTCCCAATACTGTAAGCCCCAAAACTCTGCATCATGAGGGCTGTCTGGTCCCTGAGAATGTCTGGCTGGTGTCTCTTGAATCGTTTCCTCCTCCTGAGGAAGCTGCCGTTGTCAAACATATCTTCCGATTGGGGGTCCAGAGTCCAGTAGTTGCCCTTGCCAGGATTTCCCGGCTCACGGGGTATTTTAACGAAGCAATCATTTAGCGACAAGTTGTGGCGGATGGAGTTCTGCCAAGCTGGAAACTTCTCTCGGTAGTACGGGAACCGGTTGCTGATAAATTCGCAGATCCCACTAAGAGTGAGTTTCTTCTGCGGACTCTGCAGTATAGACATGGTGATGAGCGCAATGTAGGAGTACGGGGGTTTCACCAGGCTGTTTTTCGGCTTGCTGCTCATGGGACCCGAGGCGCTCTCCGTGCTGTCGGCTTTGGTCTCTCCCTCCCCGGCGCTCTCGCAGGGACTCCCGGACCTTTCCTTCACTTCTATCTCCTCCACCTCATCGGAGCGGTCTTGCATGCCCCCTTGGCTGTCGCAGTCGCTGTCTCGCTCCATTCCCTCATCGCCTTCCCCGACCACGTCGATATCCACATCCTCGGCAGTGAGCACCGTCTGACCGGACATGTCGTTGGCACTGTTGCTACCAGACAGGGTCATCACAGCTTACTTTACCGATGAACAACCACAGAGCTAGGTGAGTGGGTGCGTGCGTGCGTCAGATCGGATGTCGCCTAATTCTAAATGCAGGTCAGATCGGCACGCCACAGAGACTTAAACTTCAGAAAATATTTGTCCCGTCGCGTCTTCTTTGGGTTTTGGTTTTGGCGTGGGTGCGCTTTACGCCTTGGTGTCCTTCAACCGCTATTTCCTTGTAGGTTTATAGTAATTTCTGAGTACGAAGTCGAGATGACACATGCTTTTAAAGCCAGTTTTAAGGACTGCCTGATAGATTACTTTTTCAGTTTAAGATATACTATCAGTGTCGCCACGTGATTGGGTGACGTCAGACGTCCCCCAGCTAAACCATGCAAACTGAAGTTGTTTCATGGATTTGTCAACAAAGGGACAACAGTTATGCTGCCTTCCACTACTTTCTGGCTGTGTTCGTCCGTCATAGACCATTTAACGGTAGCAGAGGGGGGAGAAAAGAAAATTGGCCTGCATGATTGAAAGATCTGATGCGCATTAACTCGGGGCTGCGGTAAAAGCAAATCTTAACTTTGCTTAAACAAATTGCTTGTGTTGTAAGCTGCTGAATGAAAACGTCGACAGCTAAGTTTATTGAATATCTTCTAGTTATTATTGTGTGCTCGTCTGTATATTGCATGGAATATAATAATGTACATTTATTGGAAAATAGATTTTAGGGCAGTCAATAATTCGTTTTTGCTTACGGTGCTCCGTACCCAAATAACTTGACCCGTAAACAGTAATTTCGCGTAGTACTTCATATACATATTTTAAACCATAAAAAAATGATTACCCAATGGACCTACTAAATTATCAGGTTTAATTTGCCCGATGAATTGTGCTAATGGTAAAGATAATGTAAGGCTATATTCAGTCGGTTAATTCTGTGGATTCGTCAAAGGTGAGGATGATATTGGGAAACAACAATGGAAAAATAAAATAAAGAATTGTAAACAGGTTTCGCTAGAGGTGTTAACGACCTAATCATTGTAGGTGTTAGCATATGAATAAGTAGGAAATGCGGGACGAATGAATGCAAAAGGCCATTCACAACCATGAAGGTACGCCGTGTATGTGGGCTGTTCTTAAGAAAGGATGTAGAAAGGAATACAGTAGACTAAATGTTTCCTGCGTCGTGTGAGAAAATGTTGCCCGATGTCATTGTAGTGGAGTAGATGGAGGGGGTCAGGACAAGTGTTCTGATAATTGCGAGAACACATCCTGATGCCAGGTCGGTCACATAGCTTTGCTCAGCTATTGAAAATAGAAAACGTTCATTGCTCGTTTAGTCAAGCTGCCGTCGGTTTGTTGTGAGGAGATAAAACTGGGGAATCTTCCTCCTCTATCTGTGCCACTAGCAATATAACTTCCTATTGATTCATTCTGAAACCCACCTCCTGCCGTAACCTAATGAAAATATATGTAATTGACAACAGAATCAATTATTCTTACCACCCCTCTATTAGAACTAACAAAAATGTGCAAATTACTTTACGATGGGAACGGAGTAGCAGTTAACCATGTCAAGGTCTAATTTGGCTCAGTTCAAAGCCCTTCGTCTGGCCTCTATCTGCACACTGAATCTGTAGATTTCGCTTCCACTTACCACGACTACCTTATACATCACATAGAGTTATACTTTGGTTATTTGCCTAAAACATTATCATGGTGACTAGTCTTCAAGTGAAACCATTATTAGTACAAAAATAAAGATGTTTGTTAAGAACAATCGGCCTGCAATTATTATTATCTAAACATTTTGCAATATGATAACTATTATATTTTACATATTTCACATATGTTAATCGTCAAGAATGTATTGGTATCTAAGAAAATCCTCGCATGCTTTCTTTGATGAAAATATGCTTTTTGTTCTCCATCAAGGAACTTGTATTTTAGATAATTGAGGTCTAATTTGACATCATTGCTGGTACCAAATTCCGGAATATTTGTTATTTTTATTTAGGGTCTGGATAGTCGCGACCTCAGTCTTCTAATCGCTTTTTATCTTTTAATGCTTCCTGGAACTGGGGCTCAAAGCCTTGTGCTGCACCTTTGACGCCGCTTCTCCTTTCGTTGAATAAAAGTCAAATTAATTAAATCATATCGTTAATAATGGTGTCATATTGAAAAGAGACAAGGCCTCCCATTTAGACATGCATTGTGCTAATCTCTTGCTCAGGCAAGCACCCGGTGACCTGTGTGATGTGGAGTCTATCAATACGAAGCTACTTAGCAGATGAAATCCCAGCTCACCATCTTCATAGGTAAAACTGACACTACACACCTATTTGTCAACATGTTTATTTTGCCTTTTTCATGAGAATTTTGTTTAATGCTAATGCCATTTTTATTGACAAGGTCTGGATTCGATATAAGGATCTTAGAAACGTTTAGAGAAAGTAGATTTTAAATGGTTCCTTCTTCTTTAAATTCGATGTGCAGTGTGTTGTGAACTGGCTGCGTAACTTGGTGATATTACACGAAAGGGGATCAAACCCGTCCTCCTGTGATCTTTTGAAGCCTCATAAATCCGCTTTTATACCTTCGCAGTTTGTTAATGAAATGTACATTTAAGCACACATGCACGGCTTAGCCCGACAAAACCTTTTAGAATAATAAGCTAACTCTCTCCACCATGAACCATTAGAGGACGCAGCGGCGACAGAATATAGCAGGTGACAGAGCATAAAAAGTCGTTGCATCGCCGCGTAGCAATGTGATTACCAAGCAAGGTCAGAAACAAATACCACGCGAATAGTAAAACGGTGTAGAATTTCTGCCTAATTAAATTGCTTAAATAAAAAGAGAATGCATTGAAAGGTGAGAGATGGAGAGAGCATGAAAATGTGTGCACCGTAGGAAAATAAATTTCTAGAATCGAAACTGCGGGGAAGGCAAAGACACTGTTGTGCAAAAAACGGCGCGTAATAAGAACGCACAAGCGCAGATTAAATACTAACGGCCACATATTCCAGCACGGTAATTCTATTCAATACTGTTGCACATGTTTCTCCAAATTATAAACATAGACAAAAATGAAACATAAACAACAAAAACTGACTTGGTGCGTTCTTCTTGGTAAGCGGATCGTAATAGCTTTAGTGGTGGCTGCAGAATCAAAGGATGCTCTCTCATCTGTTTAAGCCCTTCTAGTAAATAAGATCCAGTAAGTAATGCACAACTTGGATCTACAGCGGATTAAGAGTTAGGCTGCTTTTATAAACCTGATGCTTGTTTCTATATTTGCGTTAACCAATGTTTCATACAAATGTTTTGGAAAGGTTGAGAATTACAGTCTTATAAAGATGGTTTTAGGCACGTCTGACAGGAAAACTGTGGTATGATGCAACTATTCGATAAAACTATTTTAGTTTCGTAAAATCTGTTCAATAAGGTGTATTTAATTTATTTAGTAGATGCCTCAATAAATAATTAGGCCGATGTTTGTGCACGTGTGTGTTAAATGTTACAAATAAATGTCTGTTTATACAAATTATGTCTCTAACAATATTCAAGGAATTTTATCAGAGTCAAACACAAGAATGTCATTGTTTTAATAGATAACACATAAGTTTCAGGCAATAAACATTTTTATAATGGGAAAGAAAAGATATGATGTTAGAATTTGTTCAAGAGTGCAAAACGCTGCTACTGAAAAACTGATTTTTGAAAGGCAACTCATTTAATTAATTATGGTACAGCAGTTGGGGGCAGCAAGCTAGTAAAACGGTATGATAAATTAATGGCATTGTTAGCGCGCTTTTAATTATGGCTATTATGTTAATTATTTTACATCACCGCCGAATGATCAGCACGTCACATTTAATAAAAACGAGCCATTCTGTGGAAAACTGTTCTTTTCATCTAGGAAAAGGGAAGCGTTCACGTCATACTTCAGTAAAAAAATTACTATTAATTTAAATGCAATCTCTAATTAGATTTTTCATGGTCGACACGTGATTCCCTCAAGGCTGTAGGCTCCCCACCAGAAGGCAGGATCTCAGCCGTTCTTGGCGCGGGGGTGGGGGGGGGGGGTCGCCATTTTCACCCCCTTGAAGAATCCACTCTATCAACCTGCAACTTTCTGTCAAACAATATGATGTAGCTCATTTTTAACCGTCCCTTTTGTAGAATCATCATGGAGCCCCGTGCTTTCACAACAATGCACAAAGGGGACAAAACAGGGAATGTGTGTCGCGCACTGCAGGCGCGCCGGAATGATAACGACATAATTGCTTTGGTATACAAAATACAAAATGACAGGATGGTACTGTTAAAAGCCAAAAGAAAAGAACATGGACTATCTGTTATATCATGGCCTGCAAACTCTGCGGGCTATGGCTGATGTATCGAATAGACACCTGAGTTAGAACACCTGATTTGTGGAGCTGTCACTGATGAAAAGGATTTGCTAGGTATACATTGCCAGTTGATCACGAAAATAACATACATAACTATATCATCCTAGGCTTTTTTCATTCTTTCTCAAGGCATGCATTTTCTTCATGTTCCTAATTATTATACGATTACCCAATGGGTAATCGTAATTACCTACTGCCTAAAATAATGATTGAAAGCTGCAATGTTATTCATTTTGTATGGTCGGAAATGTAACTTAATTTAACTCAATTTGCAATGATTGATCTCAGGGTTGTTTTAAAATGTTTCCTAATAATTTAACAAATAGATCGGTACGTTTTAACGAAATGTATTTTTGTAACCTTTTCGACCTGATTGAATTGTCGAATAGATTGCTGCACACAGGCCTAACTAGAGACGTTTGGACCTGTGATCGCTACAGAAGGTCTTGGCTATAGATTTTTGAAGTTGCCCTCAAATGCAGTATCTATATAGGGAGCCAGGTCCAATAGATGATATTGACTTCAACACTGTTTAGAGACTGCTGATAGATGTAAGCACACTTAATAATTGCTCATGTACATCGGCAACGATTAGGCATATAATACTGTGGATTTAGGACCAACAGTGCTAACATCAGACTATAGTTATCCCATCCTTTATTTTATTATTTAGACCTATTTACATTACAAAAGCTTATGTATGACAGTTAAAAGTAAATTGATGTTCATATATTCACTAAGTGGGTTTGACTAGGTAAGCATATTTTCCAATATAACTTTTCGTCAAAATAATTATATTGTTTTTCATCGAAATAATGTGTAAAACTCCAATTCTTAATGTAATGGATTATGGCAATCTTATTGTTATTGATTGGTGTATTGTTAGTTTTGTTTTAATAACTCATTTGCTATTGTTTTTTATCTTCACATTTCTAAGATAACTACTAGTTCAACGGTTGCAGTCTTAATGTCCTCCAACGACTGATCGTTGGTTTAAAAGTGCCCAGTACGGGTGCTCGGAGTTCCCCACGGAGGCTTGCGGTGTGGAATGGTGCTAGGGTGGGAAAGTGACACCTCCTGCGAAATGTGAGCCGGATTAACATGCAAATGTGTCTTGTTAAGTATGTGCAATGTTAACCGGTTTGTAGGTTTTATTGTCATTTAGATCAGGGTTAAAGTTGCACATTAACACGAATAGAAAGCCTTATTTGACTACCGTGGTGTAGGTTGTAGTAAACAACACATTTACCCGCTTGATGTCACCCATCGCACCAGAATCTAAGCACACCTGCACAGATTTTTTAACAAAAAATAAAAAAACGAATATTAAAAAAAACCCAATATTTTCATAAAAAGATGTAATATTTAAATGTATTCATGCCATTTTAGATTATGAGATGAAGGACAATACAATTGATAGATAAGTAATTGTAAATTAATAAACAATATTTCCGTACATAAATAATTATCGAATGCGACATCATTGGCAACGGCTGGCCAAGGTGTAATTGTATCTTTGTAGTTATCCCCTCCGTAAATTAGTAAATGGCTATGACCACACATTTTTGGGTGTCTAATTTGGATATTTAAGATATTCCATTGCAGTTTTCATCCTGCGTACTGGGCTATTTTAATCTGATTACATTCATACATTTCATAACTGAGTCATGAGAAATTGGAATCCGTAAGCATTTCATATCGAATGATAAACGGTGCAACTGCATGGTCCAGCCAAATTAAATGGCTACATTTGAAACAACGCCAAGGATTCGCCTATAGGCATATAAGGCCACCAAAGATAAAACTACAGGTCCCATTACCTGTAATTTATGTTAAAGGAAACTGTCATTCTTTAGCCTGCATGTAGCATATTACGCAGGGCACTTGTACTGACCCCTGAACGCTATCTCTTCTTGTCTATTAAAGCATACACATCTAGTTATAACATCAAAGTACAATGCATACATCTAGAGGTAGCAGCTACTAATATTCTATCACTTTCTTTCTAGAGCCATGTTTCCTCCGGATTTCCTGCCTCCCAAACCCAATTACCAAGATCGGGGTTGATGAGGGGACATTTTTTGATGTAAAAGCGCGCACTGTCATCGACTGATGAGGGGTACGTGTCATGGGATGCTGCGTTTAAAATCTAGAAACAAGCAGCCAAGTAGGCCTGAAACATTTGACGGAGCAGCTGCCCATTTAACTGTGAGTTTGTTAGAATGCTGATCTTGCAAGAAGACAAACGAATAAAATGACGTTAAATAATATTTCCATATTATACGTTGTTTACTTTTTTACTTATAAAACGTACACATTTTCCTTTGTTGTTGCTTGTGTGAAAGTAATAGCCTTGTAATATTTGGATGGAAAGGTCATGTGTAGCCTGGTTTTGTTTTAGGTGCGTGGTGATAATCAATCGCTAGTGTTTCTATGCACTAATATAGTTAATTACGATGAGTGTAGGTCCACTGTAGTGCAATGTTATGTTGGTTAAAGATATAAAAGATAATTGTTTAGTCAAACATGGCTAACATGTTCCATATCGCGGCTGTAAGTTTCAATATAAATCAAATTAATCACATTTTTTAAATGCAATTATGAAATGTTTACATTTTCATGCATACCATTCATATGTGTGTTACATGGGACTATTATCTCCAAAAGCAACAAGACGGAGTACAAAGTCAAGCACAAGAACATAAATATTTTACACCCCCAGCGCTTTCCCTTCTGCATTCAATGATCCATTCATTAGCCGTGTATGTCTTCTAGGTCTGGCCTTTGTCATTAACCAATAATTCTCCTCTATTCAATCCCACATAACTTCACTGGGTCTGTACTTTTACAAATGCCTCTAGGCTATAAATACTAATGAAATCTCTTTTCTTAATTTGATTTTGCTGGTACACTTGCAGTTATGGCTGAACTTTCCCACGAGAGCGGCTGATTGAACGGCTCTCCACTCCGTATGGAAGCGGGAAAACATTCCGCAGAGCTGGAGAGATCATTTCCATAATTACCCTAGTCTATCCGCAGCCTTAACGACCTTCTGCAACAATAAAAATATATCTAGTTAATTCCATCTTTGTCGCTGACATTCAAGAGATTCCTATATTTGACATGTTTGAGGGGTTCGCAAAATAACAAGTGGAGGTTACTTTCCGCTCGGTTTTAACTCCAAAGAGCAGTCGATTCAATTAGCCCCGACAGTTCAAAGACAGGGCCGGGGCTCCGGCTATAGATGGCGGGTGTGGCCTATGAAAGTGATCCACTTGTGCCTCCACATCCACGCTTTGTCCCATCTATACCCCAAAGTTGGATAATTTATGGCCCTGGAAGAGATTATAAAGATGGATATTCAAGGCAATCAATTTTCAGGTTGGGTTTAGAATGGTGGAATAGAAACGAAGTACAGAATAATTAAAAAGATCACAAGTCCCCCTCGCATGTAATTATCGTCCCAAATGGCAGATATTTCCTACTACACTTCTTTCAAGAGGGACCATAGCGGTCTCGCGCGAGGTAATGAGTAGGGCGACGTTTGGGGACACACCCTAGTGGTTTCACTATTCAGGACTGCCTTTGATTCAGCACCATGGGTCCAGTCTAATATCCACCAACACAATAAGGGTTTTCAGCTCTGAGGACGTTTCTAAAAATGTCACTGTGACTTTTGGAGCTATGTGGATTGTGTACTTGCCTGCCACAAAACCATTGCCGATGGCCTCGACTGTTGCCTGTTCAACAGAAAAGGTTTCATGGATGATCACATTTGAATTAACTAGTTGGCAAGAAAAGTGAGAGGCAGTTGGTTGTTTTGAATTTTGAATATGTTACAGTGTTCAGTACAATGTTCAGTGTGTTCGAGTTTTTGGACCAAAATAAAGTAATTCCTTTTTGCTTATGAATCGGTCTCAGGATGTACTATTCTCTATGGGCATGTCTATGGCCTTGGTTGTTTTGAAACCTTTTTTTCTGTTTTATTTATGCTTCTGTGTGAAAATGCTCACAACACTGTGTTTCAATTTATCTTTGCTATACATGAAAAACAAAGTACTCTTTATTTTGAAAGTAGCCTACATAATGATACCTTTCTAACAATTCCTGGATGTCTATTATTTAGCAATTTAGCATTCTATGTGAATGCAGTAATGTTATGTATAAGTTTAGTATAAAAAATACTAAACGCGGCACTGAAACATCGTCCTGTGAGTTGTGAAGGCATCAAGGCCGCACATGACGCGGCTCAGTGCTTGAAGGGTAAATATATCTGACAGTCTCACATTGGATATCATTCTGCCGCTCACTTAGTTAACTCAACATCAGCAGCACTGCAGAACGAGAGAAAGGACATAGAGAGAGAGATACAAATTAAATACCACTCACAGCCTTTACATCATTCGCCAACCAGGACAATGCTGTTAGCGGTCGCTAATTTAGTGTAGATTCCCTTTTAAAGATATTGGCATTTGGTAATTGGTAGCCTCAGATAGATTTTTCCAGCAAGGCAATACTCTGCCTCTCTGTCTTTCTCTCTCTCCTTCTTTTTTTGTCTCCCTCTCTTTCTGTCTTGTCTCTCTCCAGACATGGTCAGTGTGATGAAATCTCAGCATTTCTTCATACGTATTAATTGCGGTTGCCATATATTGTTACAGGATAGGTGTTACCAGCTAGGGTGCTGTGGTCACGTGACAATAAAAAAAGAGCTCTGGCCAGGGAAAATAAATAAATATGCATGCAGAAAATAACGTCTTACCTACGGTACAACATGGTGTCCATATGGTATTGCAGGTATGCTTCTATGTTTTGGGGCGGTTTTGTTTCCTGCGTCCAAGGTCAAATGCATCATGAAGTTTACCAAGAACTATCATATTTAAACAAAAATCTCAGTTGTCACTATGCTAAAGCTGACGCGTGGACACAAGTGGATCTTCCAGCAAATGAGTACCCCAAGCATTAATCAACATCAACAAAGAAAAATGAATTGATCACAAAATCCGGTCTGGATTTGAATAGACTGCCAATAATGGAAGAAAAAATATACATTTTATTTTTGCATACAATATTAAAATAACATGTCAAATTATCTTTGGGAAAATCATTGCATTATGATACAGGTTCCATTCAAAGTCTTCAGAGTTAAAGCTGTTTAGGTTGGAAAGGCATTATTTTGTGTTTCCCCATGTACATTTGCAATCCTAGAATATGCATCTATCTCAAACCTTTGCTTAGTGCAAGTTTGTAAATGATGACATCTGTTTTCACAGAGTGAGAGGCCTCTGGTTAAACTGCAGAATCAGGCTATTTGTCTTATTTAAACGCATAACAAAACCATCAAAGTGCTGTTGCAAATCATCAATTGGCAGCCTCTCCTCCCGAACTCCGGTAATCTCTGACACATCTCTTATAACACATCGGAGTGAAGTTGCTAACCAACTAATGTGTCCATGTGACTGGTTTTGAGAGAGGGAGCTCGGAACAGCAAACTCAATTATCATGTAAGAATTTTGCATGAAAACAATCTATACTAGAAATTAGAGGTATTCCTGTCAGATGACTTGCGTTACTAGGGTAATCTCATTTGCAACAACCGGCTCACTTCTTTGAATGAAATCAAATGTTTACAAAGTGCTTAATGTGTCTAAATACAATAAGAAGCTGTAACTGTGTGTCCTCCCGACGTCATGCAGCACCCAGAAATGGACCCCCGGGTATCTCCATGTTGCCGGGGATCAAAGACAAACACGCACCCGAACAAACCTCAGCTCTGCTTTAGAGTTGGTTCATATGAGGGACCGGGGTTTGAATCCCGGGTCATCGTGTCATCATTGCCTCCTGTTTGGGGATGCCTGATATCATAGACATGGAGATGCCTGATATCAATCATTTCTGTTTTAAGCCCTATAATGAGAAACAGAAGACCAGATGCAAGGCGTTCTTCTGTTACTTCTCACAACGTTTCACATATGACATCATATTGGTTTTTAAGTTTGTGTCTCCTTAGCAGAAACATGGCCTTAAGTTCCACCTCAATTAGGCCCCTTGTTTTGCTGCATCCTGCATGGGGCCTTGAAACTTGGGAAACCCACAAAGGCTGCCTTCTCCTCTGGGTTGCTCTTCTTTATCACGCAGCCCCAGGGCCCGGCAGGGCCCTCAAACCCCTGTATTGTCTCAGCAAAACCACATATTGAATTTGCTCTGCATAAGCCATTTTATTGAGCTGTGCTACTGGAATTCCTAGCTGGGTCATTCATCTATGTACATGGTTTGGATACACATCTGAGACAAAGAAAGCCAGTGAAGGATAATATTGAGGAAGTTACATACATTTCAAGTTTGCAGGCCTATGTCATTTATTTTCCCTTCCTAATGTCTTTGTGTTCTGATGGGGATGTTGAAGGGGATTGTTGCTGAGGGAGCTAGGGAATGTTTGGGACATTTGCTCCAAGCGATTTTGGGATTTCTGTCTGCATCTGTAATGTTTTGAAGCTCATTGGGAATTCTGGGCTTTTCCATTTGGAATTTCAATTGAATGGAGCAGAATAGAGACCAAAAACCTTTTATATCAGTCCAACAAGTAACAATGAATGCATTTTTAAAAAACTCACCATAAGCGTAAGTGTTCACTGATAATGTCTTTTGGGGTTCCACTGTTTCTGGTATTAATGCTAAATTCATGTGGATTCTAAGGGATTCTAAGGTAAACACTACTAGATGATCATATTTCACCTTGTCATCCAACTGCTTACTTAATAAGAAAACCAATTTTTGTTTGGTAGAACTTACCTTTTTGTTTGAACCTTGCGTTTTTAGCAAATTTAGGGTATAGTTTTACTAGAGGAGCCCTCCCCCACTATTTAGCACATTAGTCCCTCTGTAAACATTTCATTATTTCAAAGAAGGGTCCAGTTGTCTCAAATTGAATTTACTGAATTCGGAATCATTTGACAGGAAGTCATTCACTGGAATACATTGTTGTCCAAGTGGAGTTCCTCTGATAGAATCTATATGGGCCATTCTGCTACCTTTCCAATGATCGTGACTAAATCTCCTCTGATAATCGGTGCATGTGGTCACTGACTGTGTTTGGATGTACAGGTCAGTTCTAATTTGAAACTATATCAAAGTGGGCACCCCTCCTCTGGTCAAAGAAGAAGCTAAGGCATGGTGACTGAGAAGTGGAACAACTCTTAAACTTATAGACAGAGCTACGAACACAAGGACCAACCACCTATGACATCAAAATAACAGTTTCAACAATATTTGATGGCTACATTCTGTTTGCTTGTGTTTACATTTTGTTTACAGATATTAGCGGGAGAGAGCTTATAGTTGGGTTCTGGTGACGTATTGTGATGTCAGACCTTTTAGAGTTGTTATCACAGTCTAGCTAATTCTAACTTGATTTAAGCTGACTGAGGTTCACTCTGTGTAACCCAGTGTAACTCAATGTAGTTCATCAGAGGAGACTGCTACAGTGACATTTACCTAACTGATCCCAATTACAAGCCCTAACTGGAAGTTTACATACTCTTAGGGTCCAGTTTGGGTCCACTTTTCAGCGCTGCAGTACTTATTCAGTCACCAAGCAAGGCCACGGTACCAAAGATGCAATCCAGTAGATATCCAGAGCAGTCACCCGCAGTGATGGTATTGCCAGTATTCACGCATCATCTATACTTCAGAGCGGCGTCTCATCACCTTTGTAGTGGCACACGTAAACCATAGCCCACTAGTGAACTACAAAAGGGTGTAGGGGGTTATTCAGGATGCACACCAAGATACAGTGGTAGAGTCTCTGTCAGTGGGCACTTCCACCCCCCCTCCTCGTCCTTCTCGGGGCTCTCGTTATCCCAGCTTGTCCCCCACGCCTAGCATCTGTTGTGCGGCCAAACGGTCACCCTAAGGATAAAGGCCATCCTGCCTCATGAGTGCTTTACTGTATCTGTGAGGATGGATTGCTGTCCGTCCGTATGTTTGGTGTCATGGCCTGCTCTACCCCTAAACCCCTGGAGACGTGACTGCTACTGTAGCCTGCTTTTCTTCTGTCTACTGTGGGTGTTTGTGTGTGCATGGTCTACCTAGAACACTGTGCGTAGTCTACCTAAAACACTGTGCATAGTCTACCTAAAACACTGTGCATAGTCTACCTAAAACACTGTGCATAGTCTACCTAAAACACTGTGCATAGCCGACCTAAAACACTGTGCATAGTCTATCTAAACACTGTGCATAGTCTACCTAAAACACTGTGCAAAGTCTACCTAAAACACTGTGCATAGTCTACCTAAAACACTGTGTATAGTCTACGTAAAACACTGTGCATAGTCTATCTAAACACTGTGCATAGTCTGCCTAAAACACTGTGCATAGTCTACCTAAAACACTGTGCATAGTCTACCTAAAACACTGTGCATAGTCTGCCTAAAACGCTGTGCATGGTCTACCTAAAACACTGTGCATAGTCTGCCAAACCTATAACACTGTACAGAGTCTGAATATAACACTGCACATAGTCTGCCTATAACATTGCATATAGTCTGCATATAACATTGCATATAGTCTGCCTATAACACTGTACATAGTCTGCCTATAACATTGCACATAGTCTGCCTATAACACTGTACATAGTCTGCCTATAACACTGTACATAGTCTGCCTATAACATTGCATATAGTCTGCCTATAACACTGTACATAGTCTGCATATAACATTGCATATAGTCTGCCTATAACACTGTACATAGTCTAACTAAAACACTGTCTGTAGTGCTTCTTCCTGCTGTCTTAACAGCACCTTCCCTGCTGTGTGTAACAGTATTACAATTAAGTGTCTAAGCAAGTGTTCTGAAACATCTGTTAAGTTAAGGATCTACCCTGTATAAATACAGAAATATGTCTGTGGAAAGAATGGTGTCAGCTACTATCAGCCAACTTGTGTTCCATTTAGGTTACTGATCTACATTAAGTGAAGTGGATGAACACCAAGTAAATGAAATCATATTTTCTGATCATACTATGTAACTGTCATGTCCTGGATGCGGGCCCCTAGCCATCTCTGTGCTTTGGGGCTCCCATTCAGGTCATGGCACATGGAGAGGCCTCTAGCCATCTCCATGCCATTGTGGGCTCCCCAGTCAGAGCAGCTGCATTCAGTTGACTCTGATTGGGGAGCCTACTTAGGTTAGTTTTCCAGCCACACACGGTGTGGTTTATTGTTTGTGCTTGTCTCAACAGCTCACGGTTTGGCTCTGTTTAACTCCCATTTCATGTGAATAGGCTACACGTTATTTGGACTTTGATTTATGTTAGTTTCAAACCTTTCATTTTACGTTGACAGTTTCGTGTAGTTTGTACTTGTTTGTTTTGTGGATTAAATACACCTTTTATTTATCAAATGTCTGCATATGGTTCGCCTGCACAACACAGCCGTGACAGTAGCTAAATAATTTTATTCTCTTCATAGAATTGGTACACAAATGCAGAAATATTTTACTTAGGATGTTTGGGTATTCTTCTACATAAATCAAATCCCTGAAACACAAAAGAAAACTTCACATAATATGGTTTCACATTCAATTTGGATGACATCGGGCGAGTCACAAAGGTCATCGTACCCACCACACAATACAGCACGTGGGCCGTATTCAAAATCCTCTTAAAGTAGAAGCGCTGGTCCAGGATCAGCTCCCCACTGTCCACGGGATCTGGGTCATTATGATGTGAAAGCACACACTAACGGGAGATTCTTAATCTTAATCTGGAACGCTTTATGGAAACATACCCAATTGAGATTCAAATGATCTATTTTATGGTCTTCAATTTTTTAGTAGGAGCCAATCGGAGCAACCTTCTTTGAGTCAAACCTGTTAAACTGTTGGTCTTGCAGAAAATAACAGGAACTATGAGGGACCCGAAACAGAATGTCTGAGGTGGACTTGTGTAGTACAAGACACTGGTGGTGAATGGTGCCACGCCCTGGTAGGATCATTTGTTTCCAATGCTGAAGGTCTGCTGTTTCCCGGTGGCTGGCAGGACCGAATTAAGAGGTGCACTCGGGATGGATGAGTTTTCGGCGAATGAGGGATTGGTACACGGGCCAGATTTTTCTTTTTTTCCCTTCTTTCTTTAACTGCAGGTTGTCAGACAGATGAGCCCATAGGGAAATATTATTTGTTTTCCAACAGTGTTTGTTTTTTCTTCCTCGTCATTGCTATCTCAGTTTCCCTTGACATAAGAAATCAGGAACAAAACTATAATGCTACTGTTACCAAACAAATTGGGTATGCCAGGAAACTGTGTCATATTATAAATATGTAGTGTTTATATACGCAGTATATAGGGGTACTCAACACTTACCCTACAATGTCCGGAGCCTGCTGGTTTTCTGTTCTACCTCATCAGAAATTGCATCCACCTGGTGCTCCTAAATAAGTTCCTAAATTAGACGGTGGCAACAAAAAACACGAAATGGATCTGACTTCGAGGTCCAGAGCTCAGTTTGAGGGGAACGTTGTATCCAAACACATGCAATTCTGGGGGGACTTTTGAAGGGACTTTTGCACTGGGAAGAAATGTGTCTTGAGATGTATCGGGCAGCAAGACAAGGCAACATGATGTGTAAATAGGTGAGAGACAAAGAGGTGGAGAGAAAGAGAGAGAGAAGAACTAGAGAACGATCCAGGGGCAGATTACCATGGAGAGGTGGTCAGGGTCAGTTGCCACCAACATTGTGACAAGCGTGGAACAATTTCCTGCTTGTGTTTACTGGCTATGATAGCCTGAGGAGCCTGTAGGATGGCTAGCTGGGACCCAAGCAGTGGACAGGTCAGGGGTCAGGGGTCAGGGTCGGCCCAGATGAAATACTTCATACGCTGCTAGATTTCCTGCCTGGTTGGCTAGACAGGGGTTAGGTGTCACCAAATAGATATTGATCCTAGTGTCTAAAGATGTCTACAACGTTCAGCGGAAGCGGTTTGTATGTTGTTGCTGTTGTCTGAAAACGATGCAAACATTCAAAGGGGGAGGGCAATTTTCAATCAACAACACCTCTGGCTCTATACAAGATGTCTCAGAAAGAAAGAGAGCATTTTGCTATAATGTTCAATTTGAATGGTCAATCAATTGTGAAAATGTAATGTAAGTGTGCAAGCAAGCTTTGCCTGTATAACCAGATCAGGCTCTCCATACACATGGACAACGCACAAACCCAATTCTGGAAACATAATGGGGATGGACCTCTCAAGCAATGGATCTCAACTGGTTTTGCCCCTGGACCAAAATGAATTAGCATGTCACGCAAGCAACCGAGTGTTCAAATCGCATTTCTATTTGCATGAATGCTATCCGAAGATCGTGCAAATGTAGAAATAATTTATTGAAAATACCAAAATAAAACAGTCATTTTTAAGGCAATTTTCTTCAGATAATCACATTAAGTAAAAGTGCACGTTCAATGTAATTTGAACCAGATTTCACCCCGGTATTAGAACATTTCTCTCTTTCTGAGTTGTAAGGCCACTGTTTTACAGATCAATGGTGGGATGACAAGAAGAGTTTTTATCCTGGTTGTTTAATTTGATAAGAACAAAATGACGTAACGACTGTCAATGGAAACCAAAATCACCAACTGTTTCAGGGCTGGATTTAAACTCACACCAAAAATCTAAGTACACAATTGAAATCACAGGCTGTTTCAACGTGAATTTTATCACAGCCACTCAAATTGTGATTCAATGGTGTGTGTGGCCAGTCAATGGCATTAATGCGTTTGTCATCCACGAACTGCCTTCACACCCTGGTTACATGAGATTGGGCATTGAACTGCACCAGGAGGAACCCAGGGCGCACTGCACTAAGGGCTGACAATGGGTCTAAGGATTTTATCCCGGTACCTAACAACTGTCAAGGTATCGTTGGCTAGCACGTAGAGATTTGTGCAACGGTCAGATATGGCTCCCCAGACCATCACTGACCCACCACCAAACCATTCACGCTGGATGAAGTAGCAGGCAGAGTAACTTTCACCACAACAACTGCAGACTATTTTACGTCTGTTACATGTGCTCTGTATGAACCTGCTCTAACCTGTGAAGATAATGGGGCAACTGCCAATTCTGATGTTCTCTGGCGAATGCCAATCAAGCTGCATGTTGCTGGGCTGTGAGCACTGGTCCCACTAGAGGACGTCAGGCCCTCATACCACCCTCATGAAGTCTGTTTCTGACAGTTTGGTCAGAAACATGCACACTAGTAGCCTGCTGGAGGTCATTTTGTAGGGCTCTGGCACTGCTCCTCTTCTTCCTCCTCAAGCATAGGAGCAGATATCAGTCCTGCTGATGACCTTCTACGACCATGTCCAGCTCTCCTTGTGTAACAAACCTTCTCCTGGTATCTCCTCCACGCTCTTGGGACTGTACTAGGGGACACAACAAACCTTCTCCTGGTATCTCCTCCACGCTCTTGGGACTGTACTAGGGGACACAACAAACCTTCTTGCGATGGCACATATTGCTTCTTAAATGGGCTGCAGGTACTGCCCTATGCTACCCAGGACATTAGCTAAACACAAAACTAGAGAAGATCTGTCAAGAAAACCATCCCCTTTTTGGGGGTTGTCTTGCTGTTGCCTCTCCAGTGCACCTGTTGTCACTCTCATTTGCATCAAAACAGATGACATTGATTCACAATCACTTATGCTAACTAGACAGATTGATATCCCAGAAGTTTAATTGACTTGGTGTTTTTTCCGTAATGTACATTTTGGAGTACATAATGTATTCCACCGCGGAATACCTGCCACGGATCACTGTAGTGTGAATACATTGCCTTGCTCAGATGTATCATAGTCATGTGACCAGTGATGTAGGTTATGGTAAGGGGGTAGCTATGTAAACTTGCTACATAGGTCAAGTACCTAGCTCCACCCTACTAAGGTCATGGTTCTGCGTACGCATGTGTTGAGTCTGACACCAAGCTCTGTTGGTGTAAAATGCGTTCCCTTTACAAATCTAAATAGAGTAATCTACATATTATGTAAATATCATTAAAACAGAATGCAATGCGTTTTTCATCAGAAAGAAATTCTGCTATGTCCTGGATTGACGTTTTTGTTTCCATAAATCTCAGTAACAGTGGTCAGAGGTTTTACATGTTTTACATGATAGTGATGTTGTTGTTCCCAGAAGTCTCATTAACAGTGGTCAGTAATCTCACATGATAGTGATGTCGTGGTTCCCAGAAGTCTCATTAACAGTGGTCAGTAATCTCAGATGATGGTGGTGTTGTTGCGGTGTGGGCCGACTGACTCACGGACACATGATGCCAGTCTATAGAAACCAGCAGGGTGACTCCCCCTGCACGTGGGTGCGCTCGGGTAAGGGGATGATGCTCACCACAATCTAAGGTCACATTAGCCCGTGCGATAGGGGGGTTTCCCTAGCATGGCTAACCCTCATTTGACATTTAACTCCCCTCTCCCCATCTTCCTCACCAGCGCGGTCACCCTCATCAATCCAAAATCTCCCTTATCTCCATTCCATAATAGCCAATTAAATGACTTTGGTTGGAGCCAGAATGGCACATAAAAGAGTTTCTGCACGCTTCGTGTCAGTCTCTATCGGGCTTCCATCCGTGAATTGCGGATCCTTAGTGTTTGGTGGCATTTGGTTGTATCTGTATCACGGGTTAAGTGCGGGTCATTTGTATGTTAATGGCTCGTTGGCATGTAGTTAAGGTAAGTGTGTTCCTCAACGCCTCGGTGGCGCTGCGGAGGACCGGGCCCTGTCAGACACAGGGTTGTAGAAATAGACCGGCTAGAACAGCGGGCAACAACGTTTGAATTCCGTGGTGGGGGATTTGAAAGTGGTCAGAGCATTTGTCCACAAATCTGAAACGACGCTCCGTTTGTCGTGCAAAGATGTGAAGGAAGTTGTGTATGTTACGCTCTATGCAAATGTTTAGGGTATTAGCATACACAGTTGTAATTAACGCGTAATTAAAGAGACAAATGGTTCCGTGAAGCTTTGAGCCTCTCTGCCTTGGCGCCTCCACTCTTCTGGGTTTATCGGTCCCCTTTTGTTCGGCAGGCTCAAACTGTTTCAGGAACATGCGCTGCAGCCTTCTGGAGCATTAATTGTTATCATTGCCTTGGAAAGCAAATAGGTTCCAATGCTGCGACCACTGTGCTCTTGGCGGCTGCTCCGACGGCACACTACTTCCTGCGTAGTGAACTACTTTGGACCAGGGGGCCTGTGGAACGCCGGTTAAAAGCCCTAAAGCGGAGAAGGCTAGGGTTCCGTTTGGGAGGCGGCGTCTGCCCTAGTGAGGAGAAGGAGCTGGAGAAGAACCAGGACAAATGAGTACTGAAAACGAGAGTGTGGAAATTGGAGAGGGATTAGCGTGGAGGATAATGAAGCAATTAAAGAGAAGCGCTGAGCACTCATGTGACTTTACTCAGGCAGCCGCTCCTCCAGCTGCTTTCAGAACGCTCCAACGCAAATATATCCCCACCGGTGAGGTGAGGCAACCCTGGCGTATCACTCATACAGAGAGGCTACACAACACTACAACAATACTACAACCCACAATACTACCCGATCCAATGTTACACACCACTACACAACACTACAACCCACAGTATTGCACAATCTAGTGTTACACAATAACACAATTGAACATTACACAACACTACAACCTTTAACACTACACCATCCAATGTTACACAGCACTAAAACCACAATACTACAGAATCCAACATTACAAAACACTATATAACAGCACATCACACAATACATTACTAAGTAACACAATACCACCTGCTACAATGCTACACAACCCTAAAAAACACAAAACTCCATAACACAACACTACAAAACACAATACTCCATAACACAACACTACAAAACACAATACTCCATGACACAACATTACAACCAGAATACTCCATGACACAAGCCTACAAAACACAATGCTCCATAACGCAACACAACACTACACAATATTCCATAACACAACAGTGCAAAACACACTACCCCATAACACAATACTACACAATATAGCACTATACAATATTCCATTACACAATACTGCATAATCCAATGCTACACAAAACTATATCACAATATCACACAACACAATACTAAACAGTCCAGCGCTACCCCACACTACACAACACCACACGGTAGAAGAAGATGGAGAGAGAGGAAGGGCTGATGGGAAGATCAGAGATCCAGAGAGAAGGGTGAGGGGTGAGGGAGGGAGACAGAAAGAGAAGGGTGAGGGAGGGAGACAGAAAGAGAAGGGTGAGGGAGGGAGACAGAAAGAAGAGGGGGAAGTCACCATCCACTCTCCAGTCACGTGAGACACCCTGGTCGGGGTAATAAAGACCCTCTCAAAGTCAACAGTTCAGAAAGTCCTTTGTCCTCCTTAAAGAGTCTTTAATTTTTAACCCAAACTTGCACTTAGGTATGCATGAACTTTGGGACAATCCAGAGACATGTGTATAATAGGATGTAATAGATGATGGTCATGTGTTCAGTAATGATGTCAGCCCTCTGATAGAGGAGGGCGGGATGTACATTTCATTTGGACTGATGTATGCTGGGGGCTGGGGGTGGGTAGGTTGAGGTGCTGCTTTTGATGGGTTTGAGGGGGTTGAGGGGGAGAGGTGAGAGGCACTAGGGAGGTGGCAGAGGGGAAGGTCGAGGAGGGACTCTGCCTGTGAGGTGTCTCTGCTGGGGGAGCAGCCGGATCTGGGCTCTGCCACTCTGCCACTCTGCCACTCTGCCAACCCTGTCTGCTGGGATTAATGACGGCGTGTCACGGTGAACGCCCCCCCACGCCCCCCCACCACCCAAAGCCCCTAAACACACACGCGGCCCCTCCACATTACCCCGACAATGCTGAGGGGAGGGGCAGTTGCTTTTGGTTTGGATGAGGGTGCAGATACTTGAATGAGAGGCGGCTAAACAGCCCCTGCCTGCCTTTTAACAGCCCCCCCCGCCCGCCTCCTTTCAAATGAAGTGGGTGAATGCTAAATCAATGTTTTTAGTGGTGCTCATCACCCACTTTGGGCAACCCCCCTCCCTCCCTCCAGACCCCACAACCCCCCACCCGTGGTCTCCTGTCAGGTTGAGAGGATATTGATAGCCACTGCGGCTGGCGGGGGCGTGCCCCTCGTCTTAATACCTCCGGGAGTGTGGTCGAGGTCGGATCGCGCCGGTCAATACGCTTCCGATTTCACGGAGGACCGCGGCGGCGGGCGGCGGTGCAGAGTCTTGCCAGCCCACGGTGCCCCACAGACACGCTGGTTAGACCCACCATCCGCTCTCACTTGGGCTCGCTCGGCCCTCCCCTCAATCCCGCTCTCTCTCGCCACGACGGCCCTCAGTCCTCCCCCCGTCCGTGGCCTTCTCTTCTCCTCCCCTCTCCCCTCGATTTCATCATCCTTTCTCCGTGTTTAACTAAGCATAGAATGAACACTGTCGTCCTGCTCGTCATCCTCTTCACCTCCATTGTCTCCCCCCCTCCCGGCTCGGATCAGAGTCCGTAATAAATGCGTCCGAGGGAAGAGGAGAGCGGGAGTATGAATAGTGAACGGCCTGGTTGGGGTGGGGGGGGGGGGCATGGTGAAGATCCAATTATATGTATTCATTAAGTGATAATAATATCATGGTCTTTTAACTGGGAAGAAAAGAGCGTAATTGAATAATAACAGTGTCACAGTCCCAGAGGAGGGGGCTGGGGGGGAGGGGGGGCGACTCCTCTGTCCCCAAACACGGTGATCCCCCCCCCGGGGGTTTGGGGGTGCCAGGCGGAGGATTGATGGAATTCTATTAGGCCCTGATAGATTTATTATGAAGGCCCGGGTGGACTCTGGGTGCCACTTTGTCACTCACACTAATCAGCAGGCTAAGGCGCTTCGGACGTGCCCCCCCACGCCCCGCCGCACCCCCCACGCCCCGCCGCACCCTCCAAAACGGCACACCCGCGTCACCCGCCTCGGCACAAAGACAAGGTTAGAGGCGCCTGACACCACGGCAGACACGGCGGCCTTGTCGAGCCCGGAGTCCTGGCCCGGGCACAAATGGGCCAGCTGAGCACCCTGACCCGCGGGGCGAGCCCTCATTTGTTTATAAATGGCGGCCATGTGCAGCGCCATAAGGGGCTCGTGTCACCGGGATCAACGGCCCACAGCCCAGCCCTGAGAAAACAATTTGTAAACACTTAGGAGCGTGAGATGAGAGGAGACCTCGTTCCCCTTCGCTTGACATTATCTGTGTGTTGGTGTTGATGGGCTGATGGGACACACACGCTCACACACACACACGCTCACACACAGGAGCTCACACACACACGCTCTCACACACAGGAACTCGCACACACGCACTCACGCACACAAACACACAAAGGTAAATGTGGCTGCAGAATGTGCAATGAAACTGAACATAGAAGTAATCTGGGTTACCATAGATTTTGTGAAGACTTGTACTGATGAAGAATGGACTATGAACAGCAACTGGAATTGGGGTAAAACTATTTATGTGACGTATAAACATGTTAATATATAATATTGATCAATGATGTGACCTTAAAAGGCCATCTACTCTGATCATCTCCAACCAGCACACCTCTAGCACTTTGTGACTCCTGATTATTTATCAACGACTTTATAAAAATACATTTGATTGATATGATTGTATAAACTTTACACAAACGCAATCCAATGCAATCCATTGTTGAATTTTTTTTCCCCAAATGTTATTCCTCAAATGGAAGAGTAGTAATAAACCCTCTATGTGATCTCATCACACAAACATACAGACCTGCAATGTGTTATTGTGTGCTTCTGTTTGGGTGTGTCTTATTGTATGTTTCTGTTTCTGTTTGTGGTTGGATGTGTGTGTTATTGTGTATTTTTGTGCAGGATATGTGTGTAGTAGTGTATATCTGTGTGAGATGTGTGTGTTATTGTGTAATTCTGTGCAGGATATATGTGTAATGGTGTATATCTGTGTGAGATGTGTGTCTTATTCTGTGTGTGTGGTGGGATGACTATGTTATTGTGTATTTTTGAGTGGTGTGTTTGCATTATTGTGTGTTTCTGTGCGAGGTGTGGGTTTGTGTTTCTGTGTGGGGTGTTTGTGTGTTATTGTGTGTTTCTGTGCGAGGTGTGTGTTTGTGTTTCTGTGTGGGGTGTGTGTGTGTGTTATGGTGTGTTTCTGTGCGAGATGTTTGTGTGTTATTGTGTGTTCCTTTGTGAAATGTGTATGTTATTGTGTCTTTTTGTGTGGAGTTTGTGCGTTTTCGTGTGGGGTTAGACTGTTGGGGGATGTCAGCCTGTGTTGGGTCAGGGCAGTGAGTGGGTTTGATCCCCAGTGTTAGTCTGGATTAGTGGGAGAGACTGAAGAAACTCATTATAACGACACGCCTCCCTAAAGACCACAATTCAGTTCACTGTCTGTTTACTTACTGCCGGTCCACACGCTTGCTGAAAGACAACAGCTTAACACCCTCCCTCTCACACACACACACACACACACTATATGACAGTGTCTGAGGCCTCTGTTTAAACATTCTATTGGGTTATAATTGAATGTATTTCCTGCAAACCATGCAAAACATCCAATAGTGACAAATCAAAGGCTGTTTTTAGAAATTGGATTTGACTTAACAGAGTATTGCAACAACGTAGTTTAATCACAAAGACGTATACCCCAACAAGACATGTCACAATGACCAACCAAGACTCAGGGAATTGGGGGAGCTAAATAGGGAAGTGATGAGGGCCAAATGAGACACAGGTGGATAGAATAAACTAGACACCTGTGAAATCAATAAACACAAGGGATTGAAACAATAGGACATAGAAACAGATTAACTAGAACTAAAATACACATAGAAATGCAACATCCTGTACGTCACAGCCCGTGCACCAGTCTCAAATTCAATTGATCAGTCATAAAATGCACACAACTGACTATATAAGGTCCCCTACTTTAAAGTGCTTGTCCGAGAAAAGAACTTCTTTGGACATGATGTCCAAAGAACTCTCCTTTTAGATAGAATGTTGTCACAGCATGGACACAGGGAGAGTTCTACAAAATGGTTAAAGCATTAAATGTTGCCAGGAACATGGTCAGATGTATCATCATGGAAGAAGTTTGGGACCACCAAGAGTCTTGGTACTGCTGACCGTCCGGCCAAACTAAGTCACAGGACAGAAGGACTTTGGTAAGATAGGGGAGCAACCTTCCAGAAGGACAACCATCTCTGCAGTACTCCATCAATCAGGCCTTTGAGGACGCTCATCCAGACGAAAGAGAAAATTCCATGACGCTTGAAGGACACTGAGGGAAAATATGATCTGGTCTGATGAGAACAATGTCACGTGTTTTTAGTTTGTCATTATGTTGTGTATCCTGTGTAGAATCATGGGGAAAAACATGTAATAAATGATAAATTAAGTCCATGACGCAACCGAGTTGGGGTTTGAAATACTTTCCTAAGGCACTGTACATACTAACTCCTGCAGCGGTGAGCAACCACTTGCTGGTGTCTGTTGACCTTTGTGATCATTCCCTGTCTTACCAAAATGGCTACGGCGATCCCAGACCAGGTCTCTGCAGCAGGTCTGCGGGGTCTCCAGTAGGGAACCTTTCTGTCTAGTCTCTAGTTAGCTTCTCGTGACCTTGCTGGGTCTTTTATCCCATGTGCCCCCTGTTTGGTGTGCAATCAATGTCAGCCTTGCTCCCAGACTCCCCTCATCTCTATCACCAGCTCCAGAGATGGTCGGTCAGACGGAGAGAGAGGGAGGGTGTTCAGAGCCCTTGTTTAGACACGCTTAGCTTTCAAACAAACTCTTATTTGTTTTCTGGGAGACTTCCAATCCCGGACACTGCGGAGTTTGATACATATTTTGATGCTTCACGGACATGAATAATTGATTTATGTTACACAGCGAGCCAGTTTGCCCAACCCAGCTGTGCATTTGTGGGAACCAGCATTAAATAAAGAAATGTAAAGAAGAGAATAATGTTTATCCTGCCGGTACCGCAATTAGCTTGGGGGAGCGAGCAGCCTCAGCGTGTCCAATCCCTGGCAGGACTGGGGACAATTAAAAAAACATCATGAACAAGCGCTACTCTGGCTTTTGCTCATGTTGGATGGGGCAGAGTCGTAAACATTCTCGCTCGGCTCTACTCAAGCAGCATTTTGGTACGATCACCAGTCAGTCATCAGTCAAAGACTTCCCGTACTTCCAGACTCTCAGCTTCAAACAAGGTCAACAACGAACAGGCACTGCATGTTGCTCTCTGTCTATCTTCTTCTCTCTCTGTCCCTAAAGGACACATCTCTCTGTCCCCGTAGAACATCTCTGTTGCTATAAAACATCTCTGTTGCTTTAGAACATCTCACTTTCCCTGCAGAACCACACCGTTCTCGTAGAACACTTCCTTTGCTGTTGAACGTCCACACATTTTAATTTGAATTCAAATGGCTATTTATTCAAATGACTTAATGAATAATACTTAAATCAGAAGTACTAAGAATATTTAGATTGTCAACATGTTAATTAACAGAACTATATTTAAACGAAAAAAAATAAGAACACAACCAAATGCAATGAAAACCTCAATGGTGTAACAAATGTTTGTTAGTCTGTCTTACACCGTCACATATTAAGTAGCAAGCAGCAATGGTGTAATGGGGGTTTGTTGGTCTGTCATAACCGTCACATATTAAGTAGCAAGCAGCAATGGTGTAATGGGGGTTTGTTGGTCTGTCATAACCGTCACATATTAAGTAGCAAGCAGCAATGGTGTAATGGGGGTTTGTTGGTCTGTCATAACCGTCACATATTAAGTAG